>JAWQFJ010017088.1:12500-33938 GCA_034096865.1 Theodoxus fluviatilis | reverse complement strand
CCTACGGCAGATTCTTCATGAAAAGACTCCCTTTTGGTATTTCTTCTGCACCAGAAGTGTTTCAACGGGTCATGACAGAGTCACTCCAGGGTATAGACGGAGTCATCTGCTACTTCGACGACATCGTTTGCCATACCAAGACGATGGAGGAGCATGACGCGCTGCTTGCAAAAGTCCACCAGAGGCTTGATGAAGTAGGCCTTCGCCTGAACAAGACCAAGTGTGAGTACAAGAAGAGGGAGATCACCTTTCTTGGTCACGTCATCAACGAACAGGGCCTTCGTCCAGATCCGTCCAAGATCAAAGCGATCAAGAGTCTGTCAGAACCAGAAGACATCGCCGAGCTTAGAAGATACTTGGGCATGGTCAACTATCTTGGCAGGTATCTACCACACCTGTCCACTGTTCTGAAACCGTTGAACGCACTGTTGACCAAAGACGTAGCGTGGACATGGGGTCCTGAGCAGTCAGAAGCCTTTTTGAAAGTGAAGGAGATGCTCACCACTGCGCCTACCTTAGCGTACTTCGACCCAAAGAAGCCGACGACAGTTTCAGCTGACGCGTCGAGCTATGGTCTGGGAGGAGTTCTTCTCCAGGAACATAAAGATGGATTGCGTCCAGTCGCATTCTGCTCCAGAACACTGACCAAAACAGAGACAAACTATGCACAGATAGAAAAGGAAATCCTCGCTTCAGTTTGGGCTTGTGAAAGGTTCGAGAGATACTTGGTAGGTCTAGAAAGCTTTACGCTTCAAACTGACCACAAACCACTCATTCCGCTCATCAACACCAAAGACTTGTCAGAAACACCACTGAGATGCCAAAGGATGCTGATGAGGCTGATGAGGTTCAAGCCAAAAGCAGTGTACATTCAAGGGAAAGACATGACGATAGCAGACACCTTGTCGAGAAGTCCTTTGAAGCCAGAGAAAGAAGAAACAGCACTGCAAGAAGACGTAGAAGCCTACGTATATGAAGTCACAAGCGCTTGGCCAGTTTCAGATGCCAAGCTGAACCAGATGCGTGAGGAGACCCAGAAGGACGTCAACCTCAAAACAGCGCTAGACTACACCATCAAGGGATGGCCAGTCTACAAAGAAGATGTCAAAATGGCAGCCAAAGACCTCTTTGCCGTTCGTGGAGACCTCAGTACTCATGAAGGACTGTTGATCTATGGCGATCGAATCGTCGTACCAGTTTCCATGCGAGCAGAAGTCTTAGAGAGAATCCATGATGGTCACATGGGTATCACCAAGTGCCGTGAAAGAGCAAAAACCTCAGTGTGGTGGCCACACATAAGCCATGACATCAAAAACAGAGTTGCAGGGTGCAAACACTGTCTAGAGAAGAAACCATCGCAAGCGAGTGAGCCATTGCTTCCGTCAACGATGCCAGAACGACCCTTTCAGAGGATCGCTGTTGACATTTGCGAGATCAGGGGACAGAACTACCTCGTCTCAGTAGACTACTACAGTCGCTACATTGACATAGCTCAGCTCAGCAAGGTGACCTCCACAGCAGTCATCAACAAGATGAAGATTATCTTCTCACAGCATGGGATTGCAGAGACAGTAGTTTCTGACAATGGAAGACAGTTTTCTTCAGCCGAGTTCAAGAAATTCGCTAAAGAATGGAACTTTTGCCATGTCACCAGTTCTCCTCACTATCCACAGTCCAACGGTGAGGCGGAACGCGCCGTGAAGACAGCAAAGGAGATCCTGAAACAGAAAGACTATCTCCTTGCATTGCTGACTTACCGAGCTACTCCACTCCCAACCCTTGGAGTAAGCCCGGCAGAGCTAGCGTTTGGAAGGAGGCTACGCACAACCCTACCCGTCCTTCCCCAGTCCCTTTTTCCATGTAAAGTGGAACATGACACAGTACGCCAGCGTGATGCGAAGTCAAAGCAGTCACAAAAGCAGTACTTTGACAAAAGAGCACGGAGCTTGCCAGAGCTTCAACCCGGTGACCTCGTCCTCATGAAGGAGGAGGGAGAGAAAGGCTGGAAGAAGCCAGGCGAAGTCCTTGAAAAGTGTGCTCCAAGATCCTACCTCGTTCAGACTCCTGAGGGTAGGCTGAGGCGTAACCGCAAGCACATCAGGTTACGTACGTCCGAGCAGATCACTGTAGACAACCCGAAGATGTCGACGCAGATCAACGAAGACGACCCGAAGATGTCTGTCCAACCTACAAGCAGTCACACGTCGCAGCCGGGGCAACCACAAGCACAGCCGGTGCAACCGCTGCATCAGACGCCATCAACGCCGCCATACATCACCAAGTCCGGTAGACAGATTCACAAACCAGCCCGGTACCAGTGAAGTAACATTCCTTAGTGATAGTCAGTACCGAACTTGATTCTAAGCGATGCTACACAGGAAGCTGTTGCGTGAAGTTGATTGTCTAAGTGACGCTTTGCAGTATACCTTGTGTTGGTTGAAGTTATGAACTTCCGAGTTCGATTGTTTAAATTATAGTAGTTCATAGTTAGATTCTAAGTCAGAATTATCAGAGACGCTTTGCAGGAAGTCAAAAGCTAAAAGTTAGAGTTTACTTATTTGAAGTTGATCCGTTTGAGCTGAAGAGCTAACAGATACTGTGTGTTAATCCGTTTGAAGTGAAAACAGATAGTTTGTGCTGAAACTTGAAAATCATAAGACGAGCTGCTGGAATATTGAGTTAATTGGCAGTTAAAGTTGAAAGATTTAATTGTTGTGTCCTTTCCCTAAAAAAGGGAGATGTCGTATTATCAGGAACAAGGGAAGTAACTGCTACTGCATCGTTACGAAGCTTGCGCATGGGTACGAATAAATAGTTCCTCAACCGCCATCTGAGAATTACAGTTGACTGTTCAAAGCTCCATTAGTTTTCTCCTTGTCACGCTCTTCCACTCGAGCCACACCGACTACAGACCACAAAACAACAACCATAAAGAGAAATATTATCGCCTTAGGCAGTAGGCCGGCGTGTGCTGCAAACCGGAGTATGCATTCATCAAAAGCCGCTAGCAGGCGCTAAAATGAACTAAACTTCGGCGCGTCAGGCCTGGTTAGCAGAACATGCTGCCTGAATTATACATGCCATGAAAAGAAGTGTTGTGATACTTCCACGGCTGTCACAGTCCGCTAATCACGCACCATTAACTAATGCAAGCCGAAAGCTTGTTCACGAGGACACTTTGTACTCATTTCCCCAGTCCGCTAATCACGCACCATTAACTAATGCAAGCCGAAAGCTTGTTCACGAGGACACTTTGTACTCATTTCCCCAGTCCGCTAATCACGCACCATTAACTAATGCAAGCCGAAAGCTTGTTCACGAGGACACTTTGTACTCATTTCCCCAGTCCGCTAATCACGCACCATTAACTAATGCAAGCCGAAAGCTTGTTCACGAGGACACTTTGTACTCATTTCCCCAGTCCGCTAATCACGCACCATTAACTAATGCAAGCCGAAAGCTTGTTCACGAGGACACTGTGTCACAGTCCGCTAATCACACACCATTAACTAATGCAAGCCGAAGCTTGTTCACGAGGACACTGTGTCACAGTCCGCTAATCACACACCATTAACTAATGCAAGCCGAAGCTTGTTCACGAGGACACTGTGTCACAGTCCGCTAATCACACACCATTAACTAATGCAAGCCGAAGCTTGTTCACGAGGACACTGTGTCACAGTCCGCTAATCACGCACCATTAACTAATGCAAGCCGAAGCTTGTTCACGAGGACACTGTGTCACAGTCCGCTAATCACACACCATTAACTAATGCAAGCCGAAGCTTGTTCACGAGGACACTGTGTCACAGTCCGCTAATCACACACCATTAACTAATGCAAGCCGAAGCTTGTTCACGAGGACACTGTGTCACAGTCCGCTAATCACACACCATTAACTAATGCAAGCCGAAGCTTGTTCACGAGGACACTGTGTCACAGTCCGCTAATACACACCATTAACTAATGCAAGCCGAAGCTTGTTCACGAGGACACTGTGTCACAGTCCGCTAATCACACACCATTAACTAATGCAAGCCGAAGCTTGTTCACGAGGACACTGTGTCACAGTCCGCTAATCACACACCATTAACTAATGCAAGCCGAAGCTTGTTCACGAGGACACTGTGTCACAGTCCGCTAAACACGCACCATTAACTAATGCAAGCCGAAGCTTGTTCACGAGGACACTGTGTCACAGTCCGCTAATCACACACCATTAACTAATGCAAGCCGAAGCTTGTTCACGAGGACACTGTGTCACAGTCCGCTAATCACACACCATTAACTAATGCAAGCCGAAGCTTGTTCACGAGGACACTGTGTCACAGTCCGCTAATCACACACCATTAACTAATGCAAGCCGAAGCTTGTTCACGAGGACACTGTGTCACAGTCCGCTAATCACGCACCATTAACTAATGCAAGCCGAAGCTTGTTCACGAGGACACTGTGTCACAGTCCGCTAATCACGCACCATTAACTAATGCAAGCCGAAGCTTGTTCACGAGGACACTGTGTCACAGTCCGCTAATCACGCACCATTAACTAATGCAAGCCGAAGCTTGTTCACGAGGACACTGTGTCACAGTCCGCTAATCACGCACCATTAACTAATGCAAGCCGAAGCTTGTTCACGAGGACACTGTGTCACAGTCCGCTAATCACACACCATTAACTAATGCAAGCCGAAGCTTGTTCACGAGGACACTGTGTCACAGTCCGCTAATCACGCACCATTAACTAATGCAAGCCGAAGCTTGTTCACGAGGACACTGTGTCACAGTCCGCTAATCACGCACCATTAACTAATGCAAGCCGAAGCTTGTTCACGAGGACACTGTGTCACAGTCCGCTAATCACGCACCATTAACTAATGCAAGCCGAAGCTTGTTCACGAGGACACTGTGTCACAGTCCGCTAATCACACACCATTAACTAATGCAAGCCGAAGCTTGTTCACGAGGACACTGTGTCACAGTCCGCTAATCACACACCATTAACTAATGCAAGCCGAAGCTTGTTCACGAGGACACTGTGTCACAGTCCGCTAATCACACACCATTAACTAATGCAAGCCGAAGCTTGTTCACGAGGACACTGTGTCACAGTCCGCTAATCACACACCATTAACTAATGCAAGCCGAAGCTTGTTCACGAGGACACTGTGTCACAGTCCGCTAATCACGCACCATTAACTAATGCAAGCCGAAGCTTGTTCACGAGGACACTGTGTCACAGTCCGCTAATCACGCACCATTAACTAATGCAAGCCGAAGCTTGTTCACGAGGACACTGTGTACTCATGTCCCCGCGATATTAAGGTGTGGAGCGAGTCCCACGTGGGTTTGGATAGATCAACAACAGTCATTTGTTCCAAAATGAAAATGAAAATCATACGTCTATATTTAACTGACTTTTCTTTTCATCAAGCTGAAATGTTCTGCACCTTTTTTTCCTTTTTATCTTACGTGTTCAGTAAACGTTCCTTTTACGACGACTACACTTGCAGAAGTTGAAGCAAGCTCTCAGAGTTCCTCTGGTCTGGTCTGGTCCTCTCTCTCTCTCTCTCTCTCTCTCTCTCTCTCTCTCTCTCTCTCTCTCTCTCTCTCTCTCTCTCTCTCTCTCTCTCTCTCACCTGACGATGTTGGACTGCGAGATGGAGTCAAACAGGTTGGAGAGGGAGCGAGTGGAGGAGGTGGAGATGGTGTGGAGTCGGCGTGAGCCTCCTCCCAGCAGGAACCTCCTTCTCATCTGCAGCCTGACCCTCTCTGCCTCTGCAGGACTCAGCTCCTCCACCTCTAACACCGTTAGGTCTTGGTCATTCTGCAGCTCTGCAACCACGACAGCCAGTGTAAGTGGCTTTTCAACGCCAATCAGTCAACGTCCATTTTTCACAGACTTGCACATGGACACGTACATGTATTTAACAAGGGATTGATTGTATTCGTGTGCTTATGTTTTCCTGTTCATTGACGTTTTACACAGTTAAAGCATATCTTTGTCTCATAATCATTATATTATTCTTGTTGGTTGATTTGCAGTTGTTTCTTCTCGATTTGTCTTTTGCATCTCCACTTTCTTCATAATGTTTGATAGGTCATGAAACACATTTAGACGTGGAATAAACTGTTGATATTTGTTATTCGTCTCTTGTAAATATGCTCATTTGAGGTACCATGGGACCCTTCAACATTAGGAAAAAAGTAGTTGTGGGTACGATCACCTGGCTATAAAAAAAGATCGGTAGGTTAGCCTGAACTTTTCTAAAAATAGAAGAGGCCATATTCAACATAAATCCACATATCTCTTTGGCTGTAAAGCTATAATTAAATTTAAAAAAACCTTAAATGGTGGATTTCCCGAGAGCTCTCACA
This sequence comes from Theodoxus fluviatilis, assembly GCA_034096865.1. Lineage (NCBI taxonomy): Eukaryota > Metazoa > Mollusca > Gastropoda > Cycloneritida > Neritidae > Theodoxus > Theodoxus fluviatilis. The sequence goes on along the minus strand of JAWQFJ010017088.1, from coordinate 27,561 downwards.
ATGCAGGGAAAATGGATCAGCACGCAGTTCGTTCTTTCCGTCGGTCTCTTTCTTTTCATTGCACGATCGGAAAAAAGTTTAAGATCGGCAGAAAAAAGGGTCGGTCAGGTTACGGTAAATCACATCTTTCCTTTTGGCCTAAGTTAGCATACAAATCGACTGGACCTGAACAGTAAGTAAAGTGAAAGTTAACAAAGATGAATGCAAGGAAGCCAGAACTTACACATTAAGGCCAGAACAGTAATAATTAGTTGCTAGCTGTCATGCTAGCCACAAAATCATGACCATTATTTTACTACGTGTAGACAAAGGCGGAATAAGTTGGTAAATGGCTGCAGTATTCTAGTGCGCGAGAAATTATTATCTCCGCTAAGAAGGTTATGTTTTACCCTCGGTTTGTTAATTATTTAGTTAGTTATTCAGAAAAATAACTCTAACAGTTCAGGACGGATCCTGATGGAATGTGGTGGGAGGTCAAGAGACAATCCGTTACATTTTTGAGGTTACCTGTTACCTCATTTTTGAATTACGACCAAGAAGGGAAATTTGACTATTATTATCACGAAGTTGATGACGTCAAACAATTGATGTCGTCGTCGCATGCGTTCGGCATTCAGAAATCGCTTTCAGCCACTAACATGAACTAAACTTCGTAGGGTCAGGCCTGCCTAGCAGAACATCCTGCCTGAATTAATTATACAGATCATGGTTGAGTAGTTGTGGTTTAATTGGTGGAAGTTTGCGCTCTCAGAGTGCCAAAGCACTGGGTTTTTTTTTAATTTTGTCCCGATCTCATTGCCACGGAGACTTTCATTTTGCAGTGTTGATTTGCAGTTAAAAACTCTCGCTGTTTCATTAGACATGGAGAAAAATCTAGTCCCAAACCATTGTCAAAGGATTAGAGATCAAAGGCGTACTGCCGATGAACATCTACCGGCGCTTATGGGCTGTTTACGCAGACTCTGCATCATGGTTGATCGCCATCGAAGTCTAGGCTGGTGAAGTATTGATATGGGCGAGAGCGCTTTAAAGATAACCCATGCTCTGGCCCGAATCGACTGCGCGCATAACTGAAAATGGGCTGCCATTAAGAGGCTCTCGATGGCCCAGGGGTGAACCATATTGATCAAACGGCGCGATAATGTCTTTGAAACTCTGGGCGCAGGGCGATGGAAGGAAGCGCAGTTTGTGTCTTCCCCCTGCTGAAAACGTCATGAGCCATGCTCCATCGCGGCCATGGGTGGACATTTTGCGTGATAAAACATTTACTCCTCCTTCTACTTCTCCTCTTCCACCTCCTCCTCCACCTCCTATCATCATCATCATCACCATCATCATCATCATCATCATCATCATCATCATCATCATCATCATCATCATCATCATCATCATCATCATCATCATCATCATCACCACCACCATCATCATCATCATCATCACCATCACCATCATCATCATCATCATCATCATCATCATCATCACCATCACCATCATCATCATCATCATCATCATCATCATCATCATCATCATCATCATCATCATCATCATCATCATCATCATCATCATCATCATCATCATCATCATCCTTTGTAGTAGTTGCTGGTAACATGATGATAGTTTGACTGTATCATGCGGCGGCCCATACTGTGATATAATGTGCACCACAGACGCATGATGACGTCAAGTCTGGAAGCCCGAACACGCACACAGCACATGTTCCCTACCCGAACACGCACACGTTCCCTACCCGAACACGCACATGTTCTCTACCTGAACACGCACACAGCACATGTTCCCTACCTGAACACGCACACAGCACATGTTCCCTACCTGAACACGCACACAGCACATGTTCCCTACCTGAACACGCACACAGCACACGTTCCCTACCTGAACACGCACACAGCACATGTTCCCTACCTGAACACGCACACAGCACATGTTCCCTACCTGAACACGCACATAGCACATGTTCCCTACCCGAACACGCACACAGCACATGTTCCCTACCTGAACACGCACATAGCACATGTTCCCTACCCGAACACGCACACAGCACATGTTCCCTACCCAAACACGCACACAGCACATGTTCCCTACCTGAAGGACGTTTCTTCTTGGACCGGTAGCTGTCCGTGTCTCTGCAGAGCGCGGCGAAGACTATCATGTTGGAGACGATGCCACCGTACAGCAGCAGGCAACCGCGAAAGCCGAACTCATCGATGAGGAAGCGGATGAGGAGCGGGACGAGGACCCCTCCCAGGCTGACCCCAGAGTAGGCAAAAGCCGTTGCTATGGTGCGGCGATGCTTGAAGTAGCGGCCCATCAGCACCATGTGAGGCGCGAAGGTCATGGCGCTGCCTATTCCTGAGGAGGCCAAGATCAAAGGTCAAAGTATACGACATTTCTTTTTACATATGGCAACTGCTGCGTGACAACGCCCTGTCACGACAAAAAACATTTTGTCCTGCAAAAAGAACCAGTCGATTTAAAGAGATTTGGGGAAAACTCTGGTCAATTTATGGGGATTGCAATGACTTCTACGTCATATTTATAGCGACAAAACGCTTTTCGCCAGGCGATTGTTTCTTGTCCTTTCTAAACAGGGAGCCCAAGGTCATACGGCTGTTGGGGCCTGCTCCAGGAGCTGGGCTTTTGACAGACCTAAGCCATCCGCGCCACCTCAGTGTAAGAGGAAACACGCAGGTCAAAGCCCTGCCAAGAGAGCCAAGATCACAATGCACGGCTCTAAAGAGAAAACATAGGCATGACTTGATGACTGTCCTGCAAAGACTTTTACACGGCATTCGCTTCCGACACTTGGCGCCTGGTCAATCAAGAGAGCAGAGATCGACTGGTGACGTCGGTGGAAAGCCCATTGAAAAATAGTTTCACAAGACATATTTATGCAAAGATACTGTGAAACTGATAGATAACCGTTCAAAGTTTTCATGATGATGATGATAATGAGATAACGATGATGATGACAACAACAAACACAGCAACAATTATAACAATAACAATCATCATCATCATCATCGTCGTCGTCGTCATCGTCGTCGTCGTCGTCGTAGTCGTCGTCGTCGTCGTCGTCTTCGTCGTCATCGTCATCATCGTCATCATCATCATCTTCATCATCTTCATTATCACTATAATCGTCGTGGCCGTCGTCATCGTCATCATCACCATCATCGTCGTCGTCGTCATCGTCGTCATCGTCATCACCATCGTCATCACCGTCATCATCATGCTCCTCCTCGTGCTCCTCCTCCTGCTCCTCCTGCTCCTCCTCCTGCTCCTCCATCTCCTGCTCCTCCTCCTCCTGCTCCTCCTGCTCCTCCTCCTCCTCCTCCTCCTCCTCTCTCCTACTCCTCCTCCTCCTCCTCCTCCTCCTCCTCCTCCTCCTCCTCCTCCTCCTCCTCCTCCTCCTCCTCCTCCTCGTGCTCCTCCTCCTCGTGCTTCTCGTGGTCCTCCTGCTCCTCCTGCTCCTCCTCCTCCTGCTCGTCCTGCTCCTCCTCCTCGTCCTGCTCCTCCTCCTCCTCTCCTCCTCCTCCTCCTCCTCCTCCTCCTCGTACTCCTTCGTCCTCGTGCTCCTCCTCCTCCTCCTCCTCCTCCTCCTCTTCGTCGTCGTCCTCCTCCTCCTCCTCCTCCTCCTCCTCCTCCTCCTCCTCCTCCTCCTCCTCCTCCTCCTCCTCCTCCTCCTCCTCCTCCTCCTCCTCCTCCTCCTCCTCCTCCTTTCCTTCTCCTCCTTCTCCTCCTCGTGCTCCTCCTCCTCGTGCTCCTCCTCCTCGTGCTCCTCCTCCTCCTCCTCCTCCTCCTCCTCCTCCTCCTCCTCCTCCTCCTCCTCCTCCTCCTCCTCCTCCTCCTCCTCCTCCTCCTCCTCCTCCTCGTACTCCTCGTCCTCGTGCTCCTCCTCCATCTCGTGCTCCTCCTCCTCCTCCTCCTCCTCCTCCTCCTCCTCCTCCTCCTCCTCCTCGTGCTCCTCCTCCTCCTCCTCCTCCTCCTCCTCCTCCTCCTCCTCCTCGCGCTCCTCCTCCTCCTCCTCGTGCTCCTCCTCCTCCCTCCTCCTCGTGCTCCTCCTCCTCGTGCTCCTCCTCCTCCTCCTCCTCCTCGTGCTCCTCCTCGTGCTCCTCCTCCTCGTGCTCCTCCTCCTCCTCCTCCTCCTGTGGAAGGCGTACCTTGGACGAAGCTGACGGAGAAGATGAGGAAGCCGATGTTCATGGCGACGCTGGTAAGGAGAATGCCCAAGGTCATGGCGACGCTGCCCACCACCAGCACTTTGCGGATGCTGACCACCTCGATGAGCAGGTTCAGCGTCAGCATCACTGTGACCAAAGCAAGCGTGACTCACAGAATGAAAACCGCAATGTGTCGATAATGATGACGAAAGGAGGATTACGGCCTCTCAGCCTTTGTAGGCTATGTGAGGCCTTTGACTACGAAAGTCACTGGAACTGGTTAGAGTAAGGGGATATCCAATTCGGATGAGGGAATTATTCACCTTTTACGGATCGCGTAGGGGTACGCAGCGGATCTTTGCTTGTCCCAATCTACAGGGGTGGTGAAACCAGACTTAATTAACGCAAGCAAGACAATCTGGTGCCTCATTGTCCCAGTCTACAGGGGTGGTTAACGCAAGCAAGACAATCTGGTGCCTCATTGTCCCAGTCTACAGGGGTGGTTAACGCAAGCAAGACAATCTGGTGCCTCATGCAGAAATACGGCAAGCCGGTGCTTAAGTACACGACACTAACGCCGCACACTCCGTGTCCCGCCCTCAGATTCCGTGGAAGCACATCTGCAGGTGGAAGCACATCTGCAGGTGGAAGCACATCTGCAGGTGGAAGCACATCTGCAGGTGGAAGCACATCTGCAGGTGGAAGCACATCTGCAGGTGGAAGCACATCTGCAGGTGGAAGCACATCTGCAGGTGGAAGCACATCTGCAGGTGGAAGCACATCTGCAGGTGGAAGCACATCTGCAGGTGGAAGCACATCTGCAGGTGGAAGCACATCTGCAGGTATTTCAGGCCCTGCACGTCAGATTCCGTGGAAGCACATCTGCAGGTATTTCCGGCCCTGCACGTCAGATTCCGTGGAAGCACATCTGCAGGTATTTCAGGCCCTGCACGTGAGATTCCGTGGAAGCACATCTACAGGTATTTCAGGCCCTGCACGTCAGATTCCGTGGAAGCACATCTACAGGTATTTCAGGCCCTGCACGTCAGATTCCGTGGAAGCACATCTGCAGGTATTTCCGGCCCTGCACGCAGCTTTTTATTTTGCGTTGTACTCGATCACACATGTTGCAAATGTCCGGCTTTTTCCCTCCAGTTCGCATGCAAAACGCTCATTTTAAGAATAACTGACACACAAAGAAACCATACACGAACAGCGGTATTCATTTCTCAAAGTTCTATGTAGAATACATCAGTAGATAACTCGTTGCTACGTTGTTCACATCAAAATTATAGTTTCTGAGTGATTCGGTACACTGGCAGCCATTGAATTCGGTCACGTTGAAAACAACAGACACTGTCGAGACTCGATCCTTCAAACAAGAGTTCACCAATGCAGATAATCACAGCTCAATATATATGTTGAAGTCGCGGCCAGACATAAAAATCCCCCGCCCAAAGCTTTCAATAGATGTCACATGACCGAATTTTGTGTCTCAAAACTATTTCTCGACTTCCTCAAACAAGAGTAACTAACTCGTTTACGTAACCACAATAAACACCTTCGCGACTCCTTCGAAATTAGTACTATTGTTTGGTTACGATTTATTTGTATATATCTCAGTAATTCTTACAACGAGCGTTTTGCGTGCGAACTGGAGAGTAAACATGGCGGAGCACGCAGAGTTACAGACTAGTCTCGGCCAGTTTTAAGAATGCAGCGTGCGGGGCCTGAAATACATGTAGATGTCGAAAGACATAATTCTGTGTCTGGACAGAGTGTGCAGCAATAGCGTCCTCTAATTAAGCACCGGGTTAATGGGGATCAATCTGGGTCACTTACATGCTTTGGCAGAAATGCACTCCAGTGACCCCCACATTTTCATGTCCTTAAAAAAACTATTATAGTTGCGTGAAAATAAACTTTGAATTGCCTCTACTGAGCATGAAAACTTCTGAGGCCATTTCCCCGCTGGCACTACACTTATCTTCAAATGGGCGTAATGTTCACAATGTCATCCTACAGTGTTTATACGTATATCCAAGCTGGCACTACACTTATCTTCAAATGGGCGTAATGTTCACAATGTCATCCTACAGTGTTTGTACTTATATCCAAGCTGGCACTACACTTATCTTCAAACGGGCGTAATGTTCACAATGTCATCCTACAGTGTTTGTACTTATATCCAAGCTGGCACTACACTTATCTTCAAACGGGCGTAATGTTCACAATGTCATCCTACAGTGTTTGTACTTATATCCAAGCTGGCACTACACTTATCTTCAAACGGGCGTAATGTTCACAATGTCATCCTACAGTGTTTGTACTTATATCCAAGGTGGCACTACACTTATCTTTAAACGGGCGTAATGTTCACAATGTCATCCTACAGTGTTTGTACTTATATCCAAGCTGGCACTACACTTATCTTCAAACGGGCGTAATGTTCACAATGTCATCCTACAGTGTTTGTCATTGTATCTAATCAATCAGTTAAGACTAGAGATTGAAAAACTGTTTGCTTCTCCAAACACCAAAAGAATTTAAGTTAGAAATGGTTTTTGTGGTTGCTAGTTACAAATGCACTGCAAACTGCAGACCCTCTCTTTGTGCGTGTCTCTTGCTCACTGCCTTCGGCATCTGTCCGTGTATAGGTCAGTACGTCAGTCTATCTATCTTCCATATTTGTGTACCTGCATGTGCATCAGTTTCGCTGTCCGTCCGTCCGTCCATCCGTCTGTGTGTCTGTGTGTGTATGTGCCTGTGTGTGTCTGTGTGTGTATATGTGTGTCTGTCTGCCTGCCAGCCTGCCTACCTGCCTGCCTGTCTCCGTGTCAACCCCCTCCCCCCCCCCCACCCCCCACCCCCGTCCGTCTGTGTGTGTGTCTGTGTGTGTGTGTATGTGCCTGTGTGTGTGTCTGTGTGTGTATATGTGTGTCTGTCTGTCTGCCAGCCTGCCTACCTGCCTGCCTGTCTGTCTCCGTGTCAACCCCCTCACCCCCACCCCCCACCCCCCACCGCCGTCCGTCTGTGTGTGTGTGTGTGTGTGTGTGTGTGTGTGTGTGTGTGTGTATGTGCCTGTGTGTGTCTGTGTGTGTATATGTGTGTCTGTCTGTCTGCCTGCCAGCCTGCCTGCCTGTCTTTATCCGTGTCAACCCCCTCACCTCCCACCCCACCCCCTCTCTCTCTCTCTGGTGTGTTTGTGTGTGTGTGAGTGTGTATGTGTGTGTGTGTGCGCGCGCGCGCGCGTGTGTGTGTGATGCGTGTGTGATATGTGTGTGTGTGATATTTTGTGTGTGATATGTGTGTACGTGTGTGCTGTTTGTGTATGTGATATTTGTGTGTATATTGCGTGTGTGTGTGTGTGTGTATGTGTGTGTGTGTATGTGTGTGTGTGTGTGTTCTCTTACCTGCGATGCAGTACACGGCGGACTGGCAGCCGGGAATGAGTGACGTCATGTAGACGGGGGTCTGGAATTCCTTGAGGAACTCGACAAAGATAACTCCGAAAGACTTTGCGAACCCAATAGATATGATGTTCATGGAGAAGTAAGCTGCAAAGTAAAATTGACAGTTATGGAATTTTGCTGAATGTTCACGTCCATCGCAGCACGCACAATAAATCCTGGTATAGTTAATATGAAAGATTCACTGACCGAAGCGCTCGTGTATATGTGAAAGATATAATTGCATGACGCGTCTTTTTTATGCAATGGACAATTCATTTAAATATTGATGAGAGGTTGTCTAAGTCTGACTGACGAAAAGCATTACCGGTACTGGATTCGTTTGTAGATTTTCCCACCACCATTAAATTCAAAGTACTTAGCATCTACTCGTAAAACTATCAGTGACATCGTCATTTTTACGAGCAGTACCATCTCGTGCTCTACACTGAGCCATATAGTGGTTTTATTTACCAGAGGAACCAATTACCACCGTTCAGCTCTCCGTTTTTCTTTCCAAGCACACACTTTTCAAGCAAAGGTGGTGAAAATGACATATCATGTTTTACACACATCACACTTTGTCCGCGACAGCCTGGCACATTCACATCCTTCGACGGTGCAGCAATTTGCAATTCACATTCTCGACGCTGGCCATTTCAGTACGCGATTATAATCTACAGAGGGGACGATAACGCGTCTCTCTCAAGCTGCACACAGTTGCAACGCCACGGGGGATGGGGTGGGGGTGAGGGTGGGGTGGGGTAGGGTATTTCAGTCGCCGAGAATACATGCACGTTCACTTAGACTGCCGTTGCGAAGCGCAGACTTGGTTTTGAGAACACTTGTTACATTTGCCGTGTGGAGTTTTCAGGCTTTGCGAAAGTGCATCTTCCTTTTTACAACGCTGTGGCATATATACAGAGAATTGACACAGCTCGTCATTGTCCAGGCTCACATCGAAAGAACAGTATTCACTGTAAGACACGAAGATTATCCACGATTTTCGCCGGGCTGACTGCTCTGGGAGAACGACATTGTGAGAGGAAAGTACTCGCACTGACATAAGATCTGGTTGATGAGTGCAGGAGGAGGGGTTGGAGTTGCTAGATAACGCCCTGGGAAGTTCGGTGCAGGGGCTCTGTGACGAATCCCATCATGCAGTTCTTTCGTGGGCCTGGTGCTCGTCCTTCAGATGTGAGCAGAGTTGTCAGGGAGCTGCAAAACATGGCTCAAGGCATTCCTGTGGATTTGGCACATGAAGAACGGTAGAGGTAACTTTCGTAGCGTGTTAGTAACTGTTGGTCTGCCAAGGTATATTCAGATGTCTCAGATTGCTGAGTTCGGGAGAATTTTTTGTGATAGGGTTTAGTGATATTGGGTGAGTGGGGGAGTGAAGGTGTGTATGAAATAGTGACTCGTAAAAACAATTGCATGACGTCGTTTGTTATTTATTCTAGTCAGACTCAACACTTCGTAAGAAGATCACCTTGGCAGAAGAAGTGGTAAGTGTGTGATAAGTGTTGTTTTCTGTTTGAGTGGTAGATATTTGTAGCAAGGTTCTTGGGAGCAGACGTGGCTTTTGGCGACCAGGTTGGGTTTTTTTTGGTGATGGCTTGGGCTGGAGCCTCCAGAATGAGTCAAATGCGTCGTTGCATCTGAATGATCTGACCCTGTCCCGATGCCCCCAGTAGCTGCTTGGGGCCGCCTTTGGTTGAGATAGTAATTCAGGCCCCGAAAGTCCTGCAACCAGGGGTTCCGGCTGATGAGGGGGACATCGAGCGGCTGTTAAGGATCCACGTTGCATCACGCAAGCGGCGAAAGGCTGCAGTGCACATTCTGCCCCCGGTTATGCAGAGAATATACATGCTTTTGAATCACCGTGCTCCATTGAATACTTTCCGTCCATCTTGCAAAGTGACAGTAGTACTTGAGGCAATGTGTTTCTCCATTTCGGTGTATGATAGCCTACAAAGCAGACGATGCGCGGACATGTTGCAGATGGGACGAACGGAATCGTTCATCGTCAGGCCTTGAGCACAGCAAATGATTATCCACTCAGCATTCACTGTTGGAGCTTGATTATTTCAGGTAAATAACACCAACGTAAATGTCGGTGAAACAGCAAGAGAGAATCCAGATTTCTCCTGTCCCAGAGATTGAACCACGGCACTGCGCCTCGCACATAATCAGCCGCCAAACGTTGGTGAAATAATTCATGTACAATTTTAATACAAGCTTTCGTTTCCTTCTCTGTAGCATATTGTTATGTTCCAACTACATTTCATACCAGACCATTTGAAAACCTTTACAGTAGCTTGCAAGAAAAAACTGTCAGATGCATAAAATCCGTAATTTCTTAGTGATCGTGTGTACACCCAAAATGCAAAATGAAGTAAGAAGTTACACGCTCCAGATGTTTTCAGAGGATTCACTTTACACATGGAAGTGCATGCTGAGTGCCCGTGATTTACCAGTTCTAATGCAGCATTGAAGCAGCCGCTTTATACTCACACATCATGATGATCCAGGCCCAGCCTCTGTCTATGGGCACGCCATTGTCATCTTCGTCTTCAGCCTGCTCAGTTGTCATCGCATCTTCGACCCTTGTGCAGTCGCCATCTTTATCAGCTGGGTCGGAGATGTTTCCATTGCGATTTTCACTTTCTACATTTTCTCCGGATTCCCTTGCGTCTTGGCTGTTCTTCCTCTTTAGCGCTGTGTCACGAGAGGTCGTATTGGGCGCCATTCTCGTCTGCAATGCACAGGAGACAAACTCTGCACAGATAGAGACGTAAATATTTCTCTAGCTCCATCTTCAGAACAGAGGCCTTGTGTCTTCGCCAGTGGACGCCATAAGTTGAATCGGCCAAGCTGTGAAATGCAAGTACTCTCTATATCAAAGCGTCATTTACGCGCATACATGACGTAACCGAAAGAAGTCAGATTAAGTTAGGGCGGCCAAGTGGAGGACAAATGGGTCAAACTAGACGCTGTACAAAACGCCTTTGCACCAACTCCTGTCGAAGTTTCGGCATTGTTGAATGCAAAATCTCAATAGGGGAAGAAGCTAACGATGAAATTGTTGTCCCTGATTTTTGTTGCTCTCTAGATAGAGAGAGATCAAAAGGTGTTGAAAATAGGTGCATTGCACTCTTCTGAAGACCTTGCAGCTTTAAATTCCTCCCTCAAGCTCGTATGGGCTTTTATCACCACTAGATCAGTATAAATCCAGTTTATTCCCTGTGTTTGATGCATGGATCAGCAATGACGCATATATTCATCACTCATGGAATTAACCTGCTTTGGATGAGAATCAATGGCAAAGGGAGCAGGGGCAGCTGCGACCGTGAGTTGAACAAAGCTTGTATGTTTGCATAGATCTATCGGTTTAATGTGTACACCATGTGACCGCACACTTGCGAATCGAACATGAAAATTGTACATAATGAAAGCAAAAATACGAGTGCAACACTGCATAGTAATGCCTTTCGATGAAGCAGGCAAAGAATCTGTAGTATCGCCAAGAGCAACAGAAGTGGACTCGAACCCAGGCAAGCTAAAGTCAATCTGTTTATTCCAAACACTGAACTGGCAGAACTCACACTGAACTGAAACTCTCAACTGAACTGAACTCACTGCGCAGAGCGAGGATACCACATACCCCCACCCTTAAGTTTTTATCCACGTTGAACAAATGAAGAGAACGAACTTCCTAAAGGTGAAATAAAATGGAAGTCTAAGTGTCCCTGAAAGCTTTGAACCTCTCTCGTCTTTCCGAGAACGTATAACACAAACATTGAGGAAGACAAAAGAAAATTGCAACAAAATGGTATCAGTTCCCGAACAACAACACAACCCAGAAACATGATGTACATAATCAGTTCCCAGTTCACTTCCGCACATCCCGGAACCCATGGAGGACAAAGTCCTTGAACCGCTCAGGCCGCCTGCGCTGTCGCGTTGGACGGCTCTCGGGCATAGGCGTCATGGCTGGACTGACAGCAGCCGCGGGACGCGGCGCTGGCATCGCCAGGTCGCCCGGGTCGGAGTGCTCGAGGTCCGGCTGGTGCGACACCTCCAGATCTTGTGTAGGAACTTCCAGCGGCAGTGTTCGTGCAGAGGGATCGTCTGACAATGGCCCTGGGGGTTCAGCCAAAAGAGGCGGCTGAATGCACGGGTAGGCCTGAGCGTTGGTCTGGACGCCCCGCTCGCAGTCCTCAGGCACTTCAGGGTCGCTGACCCGAGGCACCACATGATCCACGTGTCTTTTCAGCATGCGGCCATCGGCCAGTCGGATAATGTATGACAGTGGCCCCGTCATTTGCATGACCACCCCGGGCAGCCATTTGGGACCCACAGAAAAGTTCTTGAGGTGTACCAGGTCCCCAACCTGGTACTTTCTGACGTCAGCGTGGTCATGGTTCAGCTTCTGCTGCGACTGTTTCTGAACCACCCTTCTCTCCACACAGGGCTGCACCAAGTCAAGTCGCGTACGAACCTTCCTGTTGAAGAGGAGCTCCGCGGGCGACAACCCCGTCGTTGTTTGAGGTGTGACGCGGTACATGGAGAGGAAGCGCGCCAGTCGCGTCTCCATAGAGCCCCTGGTCAACTTCTTCAGACCTTGCTTCATCGTCTGTACGGCCCGTTCGGCCAACCCATTAGTGGCCGCGTGATACGGCGCCGACTTGATGTGTTTGATGCCGTTCATCTTCATGAAGATCTCAAACTCTTCACTGGTGAAGCATGCACCATTGTCTGACACCAGGGTGTCGGGTAATCCGTGGATGGCGAATGACTGACGGAGTTTCTCAATGGTCGCCGTGGATGTGCTCGAATTCATGGGGTACACGTCCATCCACTTAGAATGAGCGTCAATGATGACCAGAAACATTTTCCCTTGAAAGGGGCCTGCATAGTCCACATGCAGCCGACTCCAAGGTCGATTCGGCCATTCCCACGGGTGCAAAGGGGCTGAACTGGGCATGTTCCTGTGAGCCTGGCAAACCGGACAGCCACGCACCGTCGCCTCGATGTCGCGGTCCAGGTTCGGCCACCATATGTATGAGCGCGCCAACGCCTTCATCCTCGTCATGCCCGGGTGTGACTCGTGTAAGTCTTCCAACAAGCGCTTTCGTCCCCTGGGCGGGATCACCACCCGCGTTCCCCATAGTAAGCAGCCATCCATCAGGCTCAGCTCCATCGTCCGAGCCAAGTATGGCTGGACGCTCTTGTCGTCGCTACGCTCAGGCCAGCCTTTCTGGACAAACTCCTTCACTCTTGACAGCACAGGGTCTGAGCTCGTCCACTGTCGTATCTGCTTGGCTGTAACCGGCATCGTCTCCACCTGCTCCATCAGCAGGACTGTCTCTCCCCTTTCAGGCTTCACTCCCACTGTGACCTCAAGTGGCAGCCGGCTAAGGCCATCCGCGTTGCTGTGTTTCTTGCCCTCTTTGAACTTTAGCTGATATTCATACGCAGCAAGCGTGAGAGCCCATCTTTGAATCCTGGCGGCGGCCATGGCTGGTATCTGCCTGTTCTCACCGAATAGTCCCAACAGCGGCTTGTGATCGGTGATGATCTCAAACTTCTGTCCATAGAGATACTGATGGAACTTCTTTATGCCAAAGATAATGGCCAGAGCCTCCTTCTCCACCTGGCTGTAGTTCTTCTCAGCGCTGTTCATGGTGCGTGATGCGAACGCAACTGGCCGTTCACTGCCGTCTTCCATCCGATGTGCGATCACCGCTCCAACCCCATAGTTGGACGCATCACAGGAAAGGACGATATCCTTGGTGGAGTCGAAATGAACGACCAGTTGGGGTGACTGGAGCAATCTTTTTGAGTCAGTCCATGCTAGCTTGTGTTGATCTTCCCAACACCATTTCACTCCTTTCTGTAGCAGACTGTACAAAGGAGCCAGTACTGTGGAGAGTTGGGGCAGGAACCGGGAATAATAATTCACCATTCCCAGGTAGGCCTGCAGTTTTTTCACGTCTGTGGGTCGAGGCATTTCTTGGATCGCCTTCACCTTCTCCGGCACCGGCTGGATCCCTGTCTGATCTATCTTCAGACCCAAGTAGATCACCTCGGTGGCCATGAAGACACACTTTTTCTTCTTCAGCTTTGCCCCGGCCTCCTTCAGGCGCTGTAGCACTGTCCGTAATGTTGTCAGGTGTTCATCACGGGTCTTTCCTGCCACCAGGATGTCATCGATGCGGACGTGCACGTTGGTCAAGCCTCTCAACAGGCCCTCGATCGTCCTCTGAAAAATCCCTGGAGCTGAGGACACCCCATACGGCAGGCGATTGTAACGATACAAGCCTTGGTGTGTATTAATTGTGGTGAACTCCTTAGAGGCCTCATCGAGCTCCAGCTGCTGATAGGCCTGCGTCAGATCCAGTTTGGTGAAGAACTTCCCACCCCCGAGGCTAGCCAGCAAGTCGTCGGTCTTGGGGATAGGATAGTTGTCCAACTTCGAGGCAGCATTCACAGTCACCTTGTAGTCGCCACAAATGCGAAGGCTCTTGTCGGGTTTGACTACAGTGACTATCGGAGCAGCCCAGTCAGAGAACTGTACTTTCTCTATTGTTCCCTCCGTTTCCAGACGATCCAACTCTTGGCTCACTTTGTCACGCAAGGCGTAGGGTACTGGCCGTGGTTTGAAGTAGCGCGGTTGGGCTGTGGGGTCAACAAAAATAGAGGCTTTGACCCCTTTGATGGTGCCCCTCACCTCTTCAAACACGTCTGCATTCGCACCCAGGATCAGCTCTAAGTCCATGTCTTTGGCTCGGGCTTCTCCACTGTGCACAGAAAAGATTTCTGACCAATCCAGCTTCACCTGCTTGAGCCAATCTCTTCCCAACAGATCTGGCCCTGTTCCTTTCACCACGATGACTTCGCACGTCACCGGTGTGCTCCCTTTGTAGGTCACGGCCACCTGGCCCTCGCCCAACACTGGAATTTCATCGCCGGTGTACGTCTTCAATCTTCGCGTGCATTTCCGAAGTGGCAGATACGCTCCACGCCTGATGATCTTGAGTGTACCTTCACTGATCACCGTCAGAGACGCTCCAGTATCCACTTCCATTTCTATGGGCACACCCTCCACAGACACCGTCACCATGTACGGCTTCTCCTTGTTTTGTGTTCTGAACACCGTGAACACCTCAGCGTCGCCCTCCGAGTCTGAGTCGTCGACATTCTTCACTGTGGCCCTTTTTGAGACTGTGTCACTTTTTGCCTGTCTTCTTTTCTCTCTCTCTGCCCGATACTGCTGACACTGACGCTGCATGTGACCTCTGCCCTTGCAAAACCAACACTCAATGTTCATCTGTTTGCTCTTCCCACCAGCCTGGTTCTCTCCCCTGGTGATAGATCTGACTGCCGAACTGCTCACTTTATCAACACTAACCACGGTCTCTTTCATTCCAC
>JAWQFJ010017088.1:0-2500 GCA_034096865.1 Theodoxus fluviatilis | reverse complement strand
GTTAAGATTGCTCGAAATGGGCCTAGTTTGTGGAAAGGCTAAGACAGTGTTTTGACTGAGTACCGTCATTTTGTAGCGGTGAAAGGGCTGTTTCCGGTTGGTGGGGTGTAACGGGTTTGAGTTGTGATTTGTGTGCGATGTATTATGCTATAGTTGCTAATTCTGGCCATTTAGGCCTGGGTGTTGTTATTTTGTTTGCATGTTCCACGACCCGCGTCATCCAAAGTCTTTGATGCTCCCCATTGATGTCGGCATCGTCCAGGGTCCTTACTGCTCATCATCGCCGTCGTCATCGTCCAGGGGCCAGCCGCTCCTCATCGCTGTCATCATCATCCAACGTTCCCGGTGCCACTCATCACCCTGAGCTCGTCTGATCAGGGGAGGTCAGACGGTCATGGTCACTTTGTTTCCCTCCGTTCCCCGTTCTGCGGCTGGTCGCAGAGGGAGGCCATGAGACAGTGGTGGTCGGCCGTAGTGGGTTTGTGCTGACGTGAGAGAGACAGTGGCTGCGCTCGATTTGTCCGCCTGAATCCGCCGGCGGGCGAGACGGGGCACCGGCGGGTTTTTTGTTGCGCTCGATTTCTTCAACATGGCGGCACAATTGTGGTGTTTGCAAGTTACTATAAACAGCGGTAGCGATGATGACTAAATGTGCTGTCTTCTTGGTTTATGGTAAGGTTTGAGGTTATTGTGTAAATTGAACATTTTCATTACCACTACCTATGCCCTGATAAGTGACTCCTGAGCCTACTGCAGTCAAAGACCCTATATACACTAAGACGGCGCACTCGAGCGATTTTCCTTTATGCAAAGGGAGGTCATAATGTAGAGTTACGTCCCTTTGCGAGAGAATTGTCAATTCGAACTTAATGCAGGATTTCTCACCGTCAACCACACATCGTGCACACAATAACGAAAAAAATCGTAATCTACTTCAATTGTCCAGCGGAGATTGCAGCGAGGTGACAAATTAAGGCACACATGAGTCAGCGGAGAACGAATTATCGAATATTTTCAGTGTCGAAGCGTCACAAAACATAAACCCTAGTCTGGTCGTCGCCATCTTGGATCTTCGTTCGCCTTAGAAAACCTGAGGGCGGACCCGGCGGTTCACCGGGTGATCCGCCGGTCATGTGACCTGAAGAAATCGAGCGCAACAAAAAACCCGCCGGTGCCCCGCCTCGCCTGCCGGCGGATTCAGGCGGACAAATCGAGCGCAGCCAGTGTTGGACAGTTGGAGGTGTTGTGTTGACGAGCAAGTGACAGTGTTGGACAGTCGGAGGTGTTGTGTGGACGGCAAGTAACAGTGTTGGACGGTCGTAGGCGTTGTGCTGACGTGCAAGTGACGGTGTTGGACAGTCGTGGAGAAAGTTGCCCGGCGTGAGAGCGACCGCTGTTTGGACAACCGTTTTTGTTGTTGCTGTGGGGTTTTCGGGACCGAGGGGTGATGGTGTGGCTGTCCATGGCCAACTGTTGAGTTGTGTGGGATTGGAAGGGAATGTATTTTCACATGTGTTTAATGTGCACGTTTTGGAAAAACAATCAAAGTTGTGGTGTTGTTTTGAACTCATGCCACTATTTCTTCTTTTGCATTTTTGTCTCATTACCCTTGAGATTTTCTTAAAGTCATATCTTTAGATAACGCTTGTTTTCCGACCTTTACTATCCTGCATGTTTTGATGATACAAATGGAGGGCGAATGTATCATAGGTGTATCCCCTAGACACTGGAGTAAACGAGCCCCTCAAAGTTTTCAGACGTAAGTTGTCCAGGTGACAAGCACAAACTTCAAAGGAAGTTTTGGTGGCTGAAAAGTTGGTTTAATGCCCAAGCACTCTCACAAGCATAGCGGCCCCGAATGCATGGCAGTCTTCCTCTCCCTCCTCTCCCGCCCTGTTACACCGTCTGTCCACTTTTTAACATTAATGTTTGTTCAAAGCTTTTGAGACCCTTTGATGCTTTTCAAATTTTGAAGGGGTATCTTCTTTACATGGAAGATAAAAAAGGGCGCCCAGTAGTCACTCTCATCAAGCGATGCTTGGAGCGTTATTATCTCACGAAATGCAGAGTGCAGCTACTGAGAGGATTCAGAGGGGGAGTCATTCTATTCCTAGAGATGGCCTTCCGAGGCAGGTCAATTACCCTGCTACTGCCAGAGGACGTTTTGGAAGTGCACAAACCACCAGTCTTGAGGTCTACCTTTCAATCCCAATAGGCCAACAACACTCTCCAAAATAGAGGAATGTCTGTGACTAGAGGCTTGTTCGGGAGTACAAAGCGCTGCATGAGCGCTTCATGTTGGCAATTGAGCGCTCTGTGCCTCTACTGAACACCTACAGATTTTGTGCAGCGCTTCACTTGTTAAAGGGGAGGTAAATCTTCTGCGCCCCATGTTGTGTTGATAGACGCAAAGAAAGTGTTTTCTTTGCCACAGACATCGTTTATGCACGTTTAAATGTATTCTTGTTACAAGACAGGGCTCTAAATATGATTACTTGAT
>JAWQFJ010017084.1:52500-59252 GCA_034096865.1 Theodoxus fluviatilis | reverse complement strand
TGCTGTGTACTGGAGTGTATTTTTTATGTGTGATCCTGTGAGAGGGGATTACTTCATTTAATTGTCCTGTGAGAGGGGACGTTTTCCTTGGACAGTCTAGTGAGAGTAGACTGATCCCTGCAACACTAACTTAGAAGTTCTGAGTGGGAGAGTTATTTAGAAGGAGTTTGAGTAGTTCTAAATATTCTGTGTAACTTAACGTTTTGATGTCAATTGTCCAGTGTGGAACTTTAGCCACTTCTGTTTAGCATTGAAGTGGGCTAATATTTTTATGGGAATGGGGACAGAGTTACTTGTGGCTGATTTTTCTCATGTGTTTTGGGGGTTTGTGAATCACCTCGTTGTGGGTGATTGTTGTAGTTGTTGTTGTGTATATTTTTTAGGCTTGACTTCCACAGCGGAAGTGCCCCACCATCTTGTTTCCGCTGTGGGATGCCTTGTTGATCACTGCCCCGTGCAGTGATCTGAGGGAACTTGTATTTTGAATTAAACTTTGTTTATTTTATCCCTGAGTCAGTGGT
Organism: Theodoxus fluviatilis; assembly: GCA_034096865.1. Lineage (NCBI taxonomy): Eukaryota > Metazoa > Mollusca > Gastropoda > Cycloneritida > Neritidae > Theodoxus > Theodoxus fluviatilis. The sequence continues at coordinate 58,731 of JAWQFJ010017084.1, read as the reverse complement.
CATTCTTCACTTGTTCCATCTTATGACTGTTGTGTCCCCCCAAGGCGTGGTGGTAAAGTTTAGTTGTAAACTTTGTATATCAATTTGCTTCTCTCCTTTAGGACGACTATGTCGTTCCTCGAGGCTGAGAGTGTTGCATCGCAAAACAACATTTAGCAAAAAATAGAGGTATACACGCGACATTGGCGAGCCTAGCCAGGATACATGTCTAACTTTCTAATTTTTAAGAAAAATTACATCATTTTGTCGAACCATCCACACCTTTGGGGAACATCTGACTACTGATGACGGGTTGTTGTTTTTGTATTTTTGATGTTGCTGCCTTGCTCTATTGTTGATTGCCCTTGTTGTATTCTCTCTGTAGTCTACCCAGTGTGACGTAGTTTAAGTATTATTACGTTTCACATTTGAGTAGAACCATGGCGACTAGGGGTGAGTCTAGTGAGGACAGGTGTGCTAGACTGGTCTCGCTAGTCGTCGAGCTAGGAGTAGTATCTTCCGATATTCCCGATTTTGTAGCCCGACAGTTGCTTCGGGAGGATGTCGAAGTAGCAAGGGTGGAGTTTGAATGGGAAGTGTTTAAGGAGGAGCGGAAGAGAAAACTTGAGAGAGAGCAGCAGGAAAGGGCTGAGAGGCAGTAAGAAGCCTGTATGAAGAGAGACTGCTGAGAGAGAGAGAAGTAAGTGAACTTCATCAGCGTCTTTTAGTCAGAGAATTTGAGGAGAGAGCCCGACGTGAGAGGGAATGTCACAGTGTGACTGGAAAAGGAAGTAAGAAGAAGATGAATGAGTCCCAGAGAAATAGAGGGTGCTATGTTTGCAATCCCTGTGAACACTTTGCTAGGGTTTGTCCGAGGAGAATTAGGAAGGAAGAGGGGGTACCCTCTGAGGGGAGTTATCATTATTAATATAGCTCAATTTTACCTGTACTGGTGAACAGGAGTGTCTAAGGACAATTCACTAGTAGAAGTAGCCTGCCCTAGTTAGTTGTGTTTGGTAGTGGTGTTTCTGCTCAAGAGAGCTTTGCCTTGTTGTGAGTTTGGCAATAGTGGCCACTATTTTGGGGAATGTGTTTTTATAAGAGCAGCCGAGGCTGCCTCTCATGTTTTGTCGTTGAGAAAGCGACATTTCTCGCGGAGACGGGCTGTCTCAGTAGAGTCACTTTATCGTAGAGATAAGATTTCTATTGGGGAGAAAGGTGTGATAGTGTTGCTGGTTAGAACCAGCCGTGACAGTTTATATAGAGCCAGGCGAGGGTGCCTGCGTTTATAGATGATAGGCTGTCAAATCTCCTTGGGGAGAAATGGAGACTTGTCCTTTATTCACCTTGCGTTGTGGATGATGGAAAGTTCAGGTGTAACAGCAAGGGGCCCTTCTATGAGAAGATGGGGTCAGGGGGGACGTCCCCAAATCCTTGTGAGGTGAGATAGTGCAGTGCATCTGCGAGAGTGCCTGCGTGAGTGGACTACCGTCACCTGTCGTGTGCATGATAGGGATTGGGTGCCTTGTTGTCCCCCAGGAGCCTGAGGGGTGCACACCTCAGGTCTCTTTGGAGGATGCAAGGTGTCCCAGCACTCCTGCTCGTTGTGAGCGAGCGCGAACCTGACTGAGTGAATGTGACTTAGTTGTTGCATGTCGGGGGGATGACGTGCGCTTTGTGTTTCCTGGGGGAGTCTACCGGTGTTGTACGGCTCGTTGGAGCTCGCCTCAGAGCCTCTGGGGAGACACAGAGTGGCCGGCGCGCCTGCTCGAGTGAGCGAGTGTGTAGTCGACCGAGAGCGACTGTGTTCGCGTGTTGAGTGAGACAAAGATTATATCCTTATACCCTAATGGGCGGAGTTTGGATAGAAAGATTATATCCTTATACCCTAATGGGCGGAGTTTGGATAGACAGAGATTATATCCTTATACCCTAACGGGCGGAGTTTGGATAGAAAGATTATATCCTTATACCCTAATGGGCGGAGTTTGGATAGAAAGATTATATCCTTATACCCTAATGGGCGGAGTTTGGATAGACAGAGATTATATCCTTATACCCTAACGGGCGGAGTTTGGATAGAAAGATTATATCCTTATACCCTAATGGGCGGAGTTTGGATAGACAAAGATTATATCCTTATACCCTAACGGGCGGAGTTTGGATAGACAGATAGGGGTCGGCTGCGTGAGGGGGTGAGGTTACCCTGCGCACCTTCCTAGTATGATGTAATGCCTGTGTTGTCCACTTCCGTGTGTTAGGACAGTTTGTCTGGAGGTGTGACAGAGGCTTAATCATAGTCATAGACAGAGTTAGAGACAGGGTCAGGGTGAGACCCTGGGGCCTGTGTTGCCAGCACCGCTGTGTGTTCTCTGTAGCCTGGGGCTACTGCACCGTTGTGTGCACTCTGTAGGCCCGTGTGGCCAACGCACCGTCGTGTGTGCTAGTGGGGGTGTATGCCCCGCTGTCATTGTGTGCGCTCTGTGAGAGTTGGTGTGACCGAGCTGAGGGTGCAGTGTACATGTGAGTGTACAGAGTTATGCCGTCTGCTAGCATTTGTCCTAGTGAGGGAGTGCAAGCGACTGGTATGTGTCGGGTAGTGCCCGTGTTTGTCTACCTCTGTTAGTTGTAACAGTTGCGTCCTAAGGTATGACAGGGCTGTTATAGAAAAGGAGTACAAGGGAGTGTACCGTGTAAGTGCCATCGGCCACCGCGTGAGTGCACGAGACTGGCTTAGAAGGGTCAGTGTGCCTGTGAGCTTTCACCGTCTGGGACGGTTATCCTCTTGGAGGGAGGATATGGGCGTGCCGGTTAGCTATCACCGTCTGGGACGGTCATCCTCTTGGAGGGAGGATGCGGACGTGCTGGTTAGCTGAAACCGCCTGGGGCGGTTATCCTCTTGGAGGGAGGATGCGGTTGTGCCAGTTGGTTGTCACCGTAGAGAGGCGGTTATCCTCCTGGAGGGAGGAGGTGTTTGGTTGTTGCTGCCGAGGGCAGTTGTTCCTTGTGACAACAAGAAGGACTACGAGCGCATGCGGAGAATGTGAGCGTGTGCTGATGCGTTCCTGTGGGAATTGCATTGTCCTGTGGCGTGCGTCCTAGAAGGGGGTGGGACACCTCACTGCCTGACGGGGGTCTGGGGGTGTCTTGCACAGCCTGTTGGAGCCCGCCTTCTTTTCCCCTGGGGTGTGGGGCTGTCCTACGCTCCCACCTAGAGTCCCTATACGTAACCCTTGAGGGGTTGTTGTCAGGTGATTTGTTAATCACGTCCAGGTATGCTTGTGAAGAGCTACCGTGTGTGTGTACGAGGGTGAGAGTCCCTGTACGTGTGACCGATGGGGTGTTTTCTTGTGTGGTAAAACGGACCACTTGGGAGAGTAGGATGTGTGCTTGGGGGATCCTCCCGTGAATGTTAATACTGGTGACCTTGAGAAGAGTTCTGTCAGGTGCAGACGGTGTCTGTGCTTGGTCGGGAGGCGTGTCGCACGTGAGTGCGACTGTGTGTGTGAATAGTGGATGTGTGAGTGTGTGTATGGCAGAGAGCTTGCTATGGGCACAGAGCGCGTGAGATATGACTGACGGGCCAGTGACCCCAGAGCCAGTAGGTCGGGGCATGAGAGGTCGCGAGCTTTTCCAGCCACCATTTGTGCTGAGATGGCAGTTACCTGGGGTTAGGTACTGTCGCAATGCGCATCTCGCATACACACCACGGGTCATTAATATTCTGGGATATGGATCCTGATTGGCCTAGGGCCACGTGACAAAAGGGGGATCCCGCTTATGATTGCGCGTTGTCGGGCAGTCGTAATCATCTACGGTACGAGGCGGGCGGGGTGGCAGCTTGCCTCCCCGCCGCGCCGCAGGCCGCCTAGGGCGGCCAGGCGAAGTTCGACTCACTTCGAAAGTTTATCTCTGCTGAGATAAATAGGGCTAACTTGGATGGTATCTGAGAGGGATTCGTTCTGGAAGGTCCACAGCCTGACGTGAGGCTATAAAGAGGGTTTGCTGGTTCACGGATGGCAGCTCCGTGGAGCAGATAGCGACGGATAATGCCTGGATGGTCTACCCCCCCCCCCCCCCTATCCTGCTGATAGAGTTCCTAGACTCTACCGGACGCTGAGCAGCGTGTCAGCGTCCACCTGTGAACCGTTCTTCATCGCACAGAGGGTGCAATCTCCTCAACGACGGGAAAGTCCCGGTCTGCAAGTATTCTTATCTTGCGTAGTGCAGATCACTACAAACTCCGACCTTCTTCTTCCTGAGACGGAACGAGATGGCGGAGGGCTCAGGGAAACCTGAGTGTCAGGTGTCATTAGAAGTGATTCCTTCTACAGCCTCAGGGGGTAGAAAAAAGGGAGGCTGGACGCAGTCTTTCCCATACACAGTGAGTGTATTTAGTCTAGCTCTGTAATTAAGGTGTGGGGTACCTTGAGCGTAGACATTTAGATTCTTAATCGAATTCTAAGCAGGGTGGTCAGAACGCTAGTGACCCTCCTCTGCAGAGAGCAGCGAGGGGAGCAGCCTTGGTTGTTAGAGAAATAAACAACGAGTTCAGTGGAGGGAAACCAACTGATTCAATTGACTTGAATGGAGTAGACCTCACTGAGACTGATTTGATCTGATCGTGAATAACCCTACGTGTATTGGAATTAGCTTTTCAACGACTGACTGTGTTAAGCTGTGAGCTTGTCAGTGTACTCCTATCAGGTGAGGGACGGACTCCTACCCATAGTGAATAGCCCCATGTGTATTGAAATTAGCTTTCCAATGACTGACCGTGTAAGCTTCGAGCTTAGTCAGTAAGCCTCTATCGAGTGAGGAACGGACTCCTACTCGTAATAACCCTAGGTGTATTCTAGAGCATGTGCGGGGGTGCCTGTGCCCTTTGGGTCACAGCATCGACTGGGTCGAGGCGTCTGCCTTCCCGATCTCTCTCTAGGAGGGTTTAAAGTGAGGTGGTGTTGTGTGTGTTACAATTAAGAGCATTCCAGGAACCAGACCTGGACTGCAAAGGGTAAGAGCATGCCCTGTCGTTTTCTTTCACTCATCCTGTTGTGTATAGCAGTCGAGCGCTAGAGCATGCGTGATTGGCTGGAGCCGTGGCAGCGTGTGCGAGGAGAGGGAGAAAGAGTGGAATGCGGCGTGTTGTGGTTAAGCGTGACCTTAGCCAGAGCGAGGTCAGTGCAAGCCCGCTGCCTGAGTGAAAGAGGGGCGTGGCTTCCCAGTAGTTAATATTCCAGCAAAGTGCTGTAACTGTGTTTGGGAGTGTTTTAGCTTTGCAGAAGAGAGAGCAAAGTATTTGTAATGGGATTTCTTTAGGAATTGGGTGTTCTTAAATCATTCAAGATTTATTGCAGTTATTAGTATTAACTTGTGAGTGTGGGGACACTCTATTGTCTCCTAGGAGTTTGGTGGGGTTAGCTTGATCCGTTGGGGTCGCCTTATCTTTCTCCTGAGAGTAGTGGGAGTGTCTCATACTTGTAGCAGAGTGAGCGCTTGTGTGCAGTGCAGGGGACTGGCAACTACGTAGGTTCTGGGATGTCTGCGGGGATGCTCGTGACCTCAGGGTCACAGCATTGACTGGGTCGAGGCGAGTGCCTTCCTGTTCTCTCTAACTAGAAGTGCGGAGTTGACCAGTGTCCCTGTGCTGTGTACTGGAGTGTATTTTTTATGTGTGATCCTGTGAGAGGGGATTACTTCATTTAATTGTCCTGTGAGAGGGGACGTTTTCCTTGGACAGTCTAGTGAGAGTAGACTGATCCCTGCAACACTAACTTAGAAGTTCTGAGTGGGAGAGTTATTTAGAAGGAGTTTGAGTAGTTCTAAATATTCTGTGTAACTTAACGTTTTGATGTCAATTGTCCAGTGTGGAACTTTAGCCACTTCTGTTTAGCATTGAAGTGGGCTAATATTTTTATGGGAATGGGGACAGAGTTACTTGTGGCTGATTTTTCTCATGTGTTTTGGGGGTTTGTGAATCACCTCGTTGTGGGTGATTGTTGTAGTTGTTGTTGTGTATATTTTTAGGCTTGACTTCCACAGCGGAAGTGCCCCACCATCTTGTTTCCGCTGTGGGATGCCTTGTTGATCACTGCCCCGTGCAGTGATCTGAGGGAACTTGTATTTTGAATTAAACTTTGTTTATTTTATCCCTGAGTCAGTGGTCATTCTTCACTTGTTCCATCTTATGACTGTTGTGTCCCCCCAAGGCGTGGTGGTTAAGTTTAGTTGTAAACTTTGTATATCAATTTG
>JAWQFJ010017084.1:35000-42500 GCA_034096865.1 Theodoxus fluviatilis | reverse complement strand
GCTTCTTAGTATTAACGCCTCCATTCAACCACACAAAAACAAACCACAGCTCGAATATTTGCCTCTGAACAGTCTTTGTCCAAGTCGGTCACCAGCTATCCTGGAGTGGGAAACCATTTCACATCCTTGACCGTGAAGTCTGTCTTCTCCCATCTTGCATACTTCCAATAAGTACGTTATGACTCTAGTACTGTCGTTACTGAGGATCGGAAACCTCCCAAGACCAGCATACACCATGTGGTCTTCTGGAAAGAAAATTTAATTTTAATGTACATATTTTCTGCCAATGCACAGAAGCAAAGTTTGAAATGACATGATGAAGCCCCCACTGCCCCATTGGGAGCCTTGGCAGCTCAAGACCAACCCTGGCCGTGTTATTAGTGTAACACTGAAACAGCAGTCAATAGATCCTGACAATGAAATCATTCAGCAACTCTATCCTCATGCTGGTGCGGTGTCCGCTCATCCGCTGACGGAGGTGGTGACCAGTCTCTCCGATGTACCACGCATCAGGGCAACCACTGCGACATCTGATGAGATACACCAGATCCCTGGAGTGGCAGGTGTACTTGCCCCTGATGCTTTGTGTGATCTGGTTCCTGGTGAACGCTGACTCCTTGCTTATGATGACGCATGTGGAGCAACGCACGCTGTTGCAGGGCTGCACAGTGTCTCCCCCCCGGAGAACTTGATTCGGACTTGCAGGCTTTTCAGGTTTGATGGCTGACGGAAGGCGAGAATGGGAGGAGCTGGTATTGCTCGGGAGAGACGCTCATCTTCGCTGAGGAAGTGTTGGAGATTTTTCTGTCCTTATCAGAATTCCTCAGCGCCGGGAAGAATCTCACTACGAAGGGGACTCTGTTGGTTCCAGAGTGCCAGTCCCGTCGGCCAAGAAGCTCCTCCCGTCTCTTGGTGGTCGCTCCGTGGAATTACCACTCGATGGTAGCCACTGCGGAGGAGAGCCGCCTTCAGTTCCTGGAGTTGTCTGTCGCGATCCTTCAAGTTAGAGCAGACGGAGGATGCGGAGCGCTTGCCAGTAGGGAATGGCCTGCTTGACGTGTTTCGGATGGGAACTGGGATGATGAAGCGTCCGCATCCTGTCAGTGGGCTTGTGCTATGGGGAGTTGATGAGCTGCACATGAGTCACAGAGACACGAGTGTCCAGGAAGGTGACTGATTCCGTCGATCAGGAACCAATCGCCCCTCCCCGTGGGTGAACACTTCAGTCTGTGCCGCCACTCAGCCTCAGATATGCTGGTGAGCGTACTCAGAGGTGAGCTGCACGACCTCCACTATCGTCGAGTAGTGGAGCAGAAACTCATCCAGCGATTCAACACACATCACGCCGAACTCAATAGGGACGCGGGCTTCATGGCTGAGTGACAATCAGTGAGCTTGATTCACCAGCACGAGCGCCCTTTGCTCTCTCCTGTTGTAACCGGCCGAAGCAAATCTGAACCCGCCTTCACCTGTGACACGACTCTGCACGTGACACCAGCGCTACTTGTTGTGAGCGACGCCTCAAGACCTCTTCAGCAGCCCACCCCATGCCAGTCACAGACCACAAGGCCTGAGGAAGGAGTTGCTCTCCGAAACCTAGCCTCTGCTTGCAACTTGGTCAGATTCGTTGGTCACCCTTTCCTTTTTTCGGAATGAAATTAGCATTAATCATTCTGTCTCGGCTTGTGATGGTAGTTGCAAACAATTCGGCCTCACCATCATAATAAAAAAGACAAACGTCTGCGTGCAAGATGTTGGGGTCCCTCCATCCATCAAAATCAACACCACCACACTTGAAGCAGTTGAAAAAGTCACCTACTTGGGATCGACTATTGACAACTGTCTCTCGCTTGATGTTGAGCTTGCTCGGTGGCTAGGGAAGGCAAACATCATGGCCAGACTCTCCAAGAGAGTGTGGGAAAGCAACTCCCTCACCAAACGCACCAAGATCCTCGTCTATCGGGCCTGCGTCCTTATCACTTTGTTCTACAGAAGCGAGACCTGGACCACTTTAATGAGGCAGGAACATAGGCTGAAATGCCTTCCACATGCGCTGAATAAGGCGCATCCTCGGAGTCAGCTGGCGGGACCACATCACAACCAGTGACGTGCTACTACGCGCTGAGGTCTCCAGCATGTACTCTCTGCTGAGTCGGCGTTGTCTACGATGGCTGGGGCACCTACAGCACATGAGGGACGGCAGGCTGCCAAAGGACATGCTATATGACCAGTTGGGCGAGGGCAAAAGAGCTGGTGGTCCCAGACTCCGCTTCAAGGACGCCTGCAGAAGAGACCTCAAGACCTGCAACATACCCACAGCCGACTGGGCAGCGCTGGCTGCAGACAGGAGTGCCTGGCGCCAACATGTTCACGAGGGCACGAGGGTGGCGAATGAGGCGAGAGGCCAGCTCGCGGCGGAAAAGAGAGCCCGTGAAAGACGCACCGCTCCGATTCCCACAGCCCAGACGACCCAACACGTCTGTGGCGCATGCGGCAGAGACTGCCGCTCGAGGATCGGCCTCTACAGCCACAGTCGACGCTGCAGAGGCTCCCAACACTACGGATCTCCATGGGGCGCGCTGATGGTCTTCCGAGACTGCGATGCCAAAGGAGGATGGTAGTAACCTTCAGGACAGCTAAATATTGACTTTTGATACAAGAGGCGAAAAGCTTTAGGAAACAAAGTAAGAGGCATCCAGTGCCATGCTGATTGTTAGTGTTGCCTCTTCTTCTGTTTCAGTGAGCACAGATGATTTACCGTTTGATAGTCACACAGTTCCAAACATGATATCTGCTTCTTTGTATGTACCGACTTGAAATCTGCACCTATGATCCACTTATATTCTTACCTGTCTCGATCCAATAATGACTTAGTAACTGTCATGGATATTTCATTATTGCGAATCTTGTCTTATGATTATAGCCTCTGATTATGATTTGTGCTCGATGTTCATGTACATGACTTGAAGTGAAACCAGCTGATTTTAACTTCGTATTTTTGTAAATATGATACTGTTCAGGCATAATTTATATGTAACTATTTTTCTTTTAACTCGTGTAAGGGCTATGTGGCCGAATGGTTAGCGCGCTGGACCTACAGTCGACTTATGGCCAGTAGGGTACAGCGTTCGAAGCTGCACGGGGATCCCAGAGCTTGCATCCTTGAGCAAGATGCTCATCTCGCATTGCTTCTCCCCACCCAGGAGTAATAACACCAGGGAACTTGTGGAATATTCTCCTCAATCAAACGGGTTATCCACAGGAAATGGTTAATAAACAACACTCTAGAAGCATGCGACCCTGCAACAACACTAGCTGCCTCGTATGCAGCAGCATCTGCACAGACTCCACCATCACCCGCGTCAAGACCACTCACTACATGATGAGACACCACACCTGCGGCTCGAGCGATCTAGTCTACCTGCCAGATACCGCAGAGGGAGCCATGGAGCCTGGTACATCGGCGAGACGGGACAGACGTTAAGGCAGCGCATGAACGGGCACAGGATCATGGTACGAAATTGCTCCCACTCCCAGTCGCCGAGCATTTCAACAACCCAAACCACTCCTCAGCCAACTTGCTACTGAGTGTACTCGTGAGGTATCCACGAAACCCACGACGGCGACGGGTGGCCAGGCAGCATCTCGTCAAGAAATTCGGGACCCACGAGACAGGGCTGAACCGTGATCTCGCATTCATGGCTCACTACCAGTGAGTCCCACGCCTCCTCACTTCTCAAATGCGACTTTACGAAACGGTAACAAAAGGAAGGGGGGATGATTGTGGATGTTGTTGTTTATCAGGCTCGGGGTATTCTGGTTTGACTCTTACATCATGTTTGCACAAATCCATGTCACATACGAGTGCCTTGTTACTTGTCAGATTCCTTCGCACTATTGTGACGAACCGAGACACGTATCGTATAGTTGGAAGTGATCAGATCTTGTCACCTCGAATCTGGCTTGTAAACTGAAGTTCCACAATGTTACTCCTCCAAACATACGTGTCACTGTGCATTGCCGTTATGATGTCATATCGCAGTGCTGAATTAAGCCCATTTCGAGATTGATAGATCTTGGTATTGATATCCGCCAAACTCAAATGAGCACAGTTCATTTCTACACAATATACAACAATGATAAAAAACCAACTCCAAAACACAAAAAGCGCAAGCGCTAGATCAAAACTGCCTATCAAGGAAAGCGCCGGCTGTAGTGGCACATGTAGGATACACCTGTATTCAATACGAGCAATGTCAGAGTAGTGCCAGGATGGCGTCGATTCTGAATTTTTTACACGTGATGTGCAGGACACAACTATACTGCACCATAACACCTATCATCACGATGTGGATCTCTTTTCATAACGCGACACTTCATCTCGTCCGCCAGCGTCAGCCATGACACAGCAGCCACTGTTGACAGCACCAACAAACTACTGCCAGGAATCTTGCAAGATCTTGCGACGAATAGGCCGGCGTCAACATGCATCAACATGACGAAAGCTGAAGTAAAGGCCTATTATCTGCCAGCGCGCCGCAGTGTCTGCTTGTTCCGTGGCCCAGAACAGAAAAAAACCTTCTGCGTGTGGGAGTTGAAGGAGCAAAAATAACTCACGTTCTGTCCTGGAGTCTCTCATTTTCCTTCTGTCCGCTTTAATGTAGACCAATACCTGTTTTGCCGACACAAACAGTAGTCTAGCCACGCTTAAAGCGGGAGAGACAACATTGGGTGCGAGAGAGAGAGAGAGAGAGAGAGAGAGAGAGAGCGAGACAGAGAGAGACACAGATAGAGACAGAGAGAGTCACAACACAGAGACAGAGAGAGACACAGATAGAGACAGAAACAGAGAAAGAGACAGACACAGATAGAGAGACATAATTACAGAGAGAGACAGAGATAATACGATATAAAAGGAGAGAGACAGAATAAGAGATATACAATAAGAGATACAGAATAATAAAGTGAAAGAACGAGAAAATGTGCATGTAAAAGAGAGGAACAGAGAGCGATAGAATAAGAGAGATTGAATATGGGATATGGAATAAGATAGAAAGAAAGTTAAAGAGAGCGAATGAGAGAAAGAATGTGAGAGAGATAATATAAATGGGAGAGAGAATGTGAGAAAGAGAGAGAGAAAGATAGAGAAAATGTGAAAGTGTGTGTGTGTGTGTGAGTAAATGGGAGAAAGAGAGAGAGAGAGAGAGAGAGAGAGAGAGAGAGAGAGAGAGAGAGAGAGAGAGAGAGAAGGGTGAGGGAGGGGGGAAGTCTTGAATGTGGACCACTTGGAAATGGTTGTCTGTGGGGTATACTCCCAGGTACAGAACTAGTTGAAAGTGCAACTCACCTGTGGGTGTGCTGACAGGCGACAGACGTACTGAGCACATGGAGAGGTAACGCCTCTTTATATGCGACCGTACTCTGAATTGATTTGTTAGCTACCAGGAACAGGGATAGACAACTCCGTCGAAACGTGATATACTTTCTCTTTTACTTTGTCTTTTTTGCTTTGTCTCGTCGCATCTTCTCCACTTGCATATGTACTAAATCTGTATTTCATCAAGTGATTTTTACTCTCTTTTTTACATTTGCACTTTGTTGTACATAATAAAATGCTTCAGTAACAGTGTACCTCCACACGGCGGAATTGAGATCAGGAAACAGTCAAACGCACGACACGTCAGAAGTCGCTGGGTATAGCTAGAAAGCTTGAGTCATGGCGTGCGTTTGACACGCCCACTGAGCACACGGCGGAGAGAGATTTCAATGTAGACCTATGCTCTTTGAAAGGTTGAATACACTTTGAACAATACTGTGTATCTTCCAGAGACCCTTGATTAAAAATCTCTCTCTCTCTCTCTCTCTGTTTCTCCCTCTCTCTCTCTATGTTTCTCCCTCTCCCTCCCTCTCTCTCTCTCTTTCTCTCTCTCTCTGTTTCTCCCTCTCTCCCTCTCTATGTTTCTTCCTCTCTCTGTCTGTCTCTCTCTCTCTCTCTCTCTCTCTCTCTCTGTGTTTCTCCCTCTCTCTCTGTTTCTCCCTCCCTCCCTCTCTCTCTCTCTCTGTGTTTCTCCCCCCCCTCTCTCTCCCTCTCTCTCTCTCTCCTGATTCTCTCTCCGTTTCTTCCTCTCTCTCCTAATTCTCTCTCTCTAAATGTTATGTATCTTATATATCTGTCTGTCTGTCTGTCTGTCTATCTGTCTGTCTGTGTGTCTGTCTGTGTGTCTGTGTGTCTGTCTGTCTATCTGTGTGTCTGTCTGTGTGTCTGTATGTCTGTCTGTATGTGTGTCTGTGTGTCTGTCTGTGTGTCTGCCTGTGTGTCTGTCTGTCTGTATGTCTGTCTGTCTGTCTGTCTGTCTGTGTCTATGTGTGTCTGTCTGTCTGTCTGTGTGTGTGTCTGTTTAAATGTCCGTGTGTCCGTCCGTCGGTCCGTCCGTCGGTTCGTTTGTCTTTGTGTGTGTGTGTGTGTGTGTGTGAGTGTGTGTGTGTGTCTTTCTCTATGTCTCTTCCTCCCTCTCTCTCTCTCTCTCTCTCTTCTCTCTCTCTCTTTCTCTCTCTCTTTCGCGTGTGCGTGTGCGCTTGCGCATGTGTACGTATGCCTACACCGACCTTATTCTGTGCACATGAAAGATGAAAGAAACGAAACAGAAATTGAGGATTACGCAATTGAGATAAGCGAGCGAAGAAAATCTAAGCTATTGACACTTTTTTAAGCTTTGTAAGAACAATGTGCATATGGAAAAAATTTCTCCTTGCGGGCTTGAATTGAGACTCACCATGTCTCCCCATGCGATTCATAGAAGGCGAATTTATAGGGAAATCGTGACTTCACTCGCTTTAATTTTAACCATATCCAGTGGTTTTCGCGGTGAATAACCTGACATAGTCTACACAGGCTGAGATGATGTAAAACGTCATTCGTTTATTCACTCATTCACTGAATGAAGCATCGAGAAGGTTCACTTTCGTGTGCGTTGGAGTGCGCTGTACATGTAAATGTAAGTAAGGAAATGTTATCAAAAAGGGCGACTTCACCATAGATATGACGATTCCGCAATTAGCTGTGAACAAGGCATCCAGAGCAAACTTCCGCTTGGCTAAGATAAAGAGTAGAAATATCGGGCTGTCTTTACTTCCACTGCGATACATACTTTCACCCTTTCAGTGCTATATTGTGAAAGCCTACACAATAGACAAGATGTGGAAGTTGTATCTTTTTCCTTTTTTGTCTTTTGTGCTGTTTCTTGATTATGTGTTGGTGACAGTCCTCGCACTACGAAACGTGCCCGATGTTACATAGCCAGAGGTCATCGAGCAGATCTATCACTCCGACAGTTCTCGGCCTGGACCCATGACATCGCTGGTGTAAGGGGCGCTGCCCTGTGGCTATGTGAGATCAAGCTCCTGTTTTGCGGTTGCTATTCTGCAATGTGTACATGTGGCAAACTCAAACACAAGTTGAACCCCTTTTCAACAACTAATAATTTTGGAGTGATCAACACT
>JAWQFJ010017084.1:0-32500 GCA_034096865.1 Theodoxus fluviatilis | reverse complement strand
AGAGAGAGAGAGAGAGAGAGAGAGAGAATGTGAGAGAGAGAGAGAGAGAGAACAAGAAAGTGTCTACACCCGTGTTACCTCCATCGAGGAGATTATGTTTTTCTGTCGGTTAGTATGTAAATTTGTTCGTTCATTCGTTCGTTCCTATTCGGCAAAATACCTATGTACAATTTCCAGACGGATCCCGATACAATTTGGTGCAACGTCAGGGATTTACGCAAGGAATAAGCCAATAAATGCTGGAGGTTATCTGTTTTTTGAAATCACAATAATAAACAGAAAGCTCATCCCCAAGACCGTCAGCACAGTGCAGTGCCGTAGTCACATGGCGTCCTATTTTTAGCCTATTCCTAGCCTCACGCCAGATCGAGAGGGCGAGCTACCGGGTTTGAATATCGTATGCTAAAGTCACCACTGGTGATGTTCAGCTTATTTTGAGGAGGCTGACGCTCTCAGAGTGCTGGCTACTTCCGCCGGAATTAGATACAAAACCATGGGTAAGATTCCGTCGAGAACCACTCACCCCTCCTGTTGGCCTGGAGACGCGTGTCCTGCATCCTCTGCAGGATCTTCTCAGGAAAGACGTCCAGGGAACAGCTGTCCATCACGAACACCACGCAGTGGATGCGGTCCTCCAGGGTGGGCGACTTCCGGTAGCCCGGTGACTCGGGCGTGAGGGGGGCAGCGGGGTTGAACTGTGGGGCACACATTTTTGTGGTTGCTTCTGCCAGAATGCACACCAGGAGAACAGAGATTTACGATGGACATTGACAGAAATACGCTGTTTGAATTGAGCAAAAATACAGTGAAAGGCAAGTATTATTAAGAGAAGGGAAGATGCTGACTTTTAAGTGAGCTAATTGAAATTTCATAGCTATTCATGAAGGACAGCTATCAATTCTGTGGATTGTCATGATTGCATTCTCCGAAAGGCTATTTGATGGCAGAAAGCCACAATGAAAAATACGAGAGTTGAAATCTTCGAAAGCATATTTCGAATGAAGACATCTACAAAAGAACTATGAACGAGTGCATACTTGAAATATAAGCTTTATATTTGAATGGTCACAGAACACACATTTATTTAATGGCGAAAACTGCAAGTTTTGATCTGGAAGAGGATAATCAGTCATAGTACAAACTTCCATACTGCTGTTACTGGCTATACAGCAGTCATGCTTGGGCATTATTTAGTTGCTGCCAATGGACTCACCTGATATCTGTCTCTGACATGTCCATCCAAGATGGCCGTGACGTCATTGACGTCCAGCCCTAGACCCTTCTCCATCCCCACAGAGTCACACAGACGGAACTTGAGCATCTGACCACTGTCTGCGCTCCGCACCCTGTACGTCCTGAACTGCAACACCAAGGCATCCAGTGAAACATGTCGCAGGCAGGTAGGTGATGCAAATGAGTTTGAAACAGTTTGTGGACATCCTGGCTCAACCGATGCACAACGGCCAGAGATTACAGCTGATTTATCAACAGGCCTTTAAAATCCATGTATCCCCCACCCCCTGCATTGCGGCATGTGCGCTCGCAAGCACGCACGCACGCACATACACACAGACGCACGCACGGACGCACACGCACAGCGAGAGGAAGAGATTTTGAATATTCATTTAGGCCTGATTTATCATTGGTTAACATAATACAATCATGTAATATCGTATTGAGATACATATACACGAAGTGAGAAAGCAATTCAAACTTTATACTGATTGAATTAATGTTTTGAATGTTCTTTGAACGGAACAAATATGATGCTGACAAAAAACAATTGAAGTCAATACAGTGATAACACAATTACAACACACCAAGCAAAGATCTAGCAACGAGACTGAAAGGTATCTAGGACAACAGTCTGAATGTACTGAGACCGAATACAACTACAATATACAATGGAGTTCCGGTTACGTTAGTCTTGACCTCTCTCAGCTTCAGACGCAATCATTTGATACAACAGGTCACCGTCAGGATTACGTAGAGTTGTTTCAGCAAGTATTATTGCGACGATTCCAACTACAACGTAAAAAATAGCTAAATAGGGCGTTTTTAGTACATAGCTTCCATTTAACACATACGTTATGTCATTTTGCCTGTCATTTTGTAAATGTTTTGCTACGTATTATCCTCTTGTGTCAGAGTGCATAAGACAACTTAAAATAAAATTGTTTTCAATGTCAGTATCGTCACAGAAAGGACATCTATCCACCCCATCCAGCTGTACTCTGGGTCGTACATTGTGGTTTTTTTAAAACTCGCTATCACCAAGCTTGCAGCGTGTAAAGCAGTATCTCAGTGTATTTATATTGATGTAATTCAGAGTACTTTCGCACTGAAATATGTTTTTACATGATCGACACATAACAAGTCTCTCACTGCCATTACTTTTGGCTTTCCACTCCTGTCGAAAACAGTACCGTTACCTTTGCTTCAGGATTCAAAGGGAACCTTTGACATTGTATGTACCTGAATTTTCCCAAACATATTACAATATTTCATGTCTAAATAGACTTGTTGTTTCCACGCGAAGAGACATGTTTTGTCCACAGTTTGCTTCGGGCTAATCCCCCCATTCCTGATCAGTACAAATCAGAAGGCTGCACCTGGGGCATCAACTGTGTACAGTTGTGTTCAAGGTTTGCAGATTTCACATTGTCTTTAGCAACTGTACAATCTTTTGTTTGGCATTTGTCTCTTGGTATTTCAGACAGGGTAGCAGTGATGGACATATTCGTTGTAATAAGGAACTCGGTATACCTGTAACTGTTTACTATCTCCAGTCTTGCGCCTCCAAGCGGCCATTTTTCTCCTAGAGAGCTAGAAAGGAGTCTTCCCGTTCTGAGTATCATAACATTTTCAATTTTTTGATTTATTCAGTTTTCCAGAAATATTGTTGAGGTTGTCTAATTGGCACTGGATCTCTACAGTTGTGACTGACAAAAGAACTATGTCATCTTCAAACATAAGCGAGAAGTCTAAATCATACCATGTAAAAACCGTGCACCTTGCCTTCCATACTAGCATATGTAATCTGCGACATAGGTAATATGCAGAGTAAACATTATGGGCGACTCGACGGTGCCCTGCCTCACGCCGACAGAACATGCAATGATGTTTGACAACCCAGAGACAGAGAGAGAGAGAGAGAGAGAGAGAGAGAGAGAGAGAGAGAGAGAGAGCGAGAGAGAGAGAGAATGAGAGAGAATGAGAGAGTAAATGAGAGTGAGAGTTCACACGGGTTAATTACTAACACTGGAGGTCAGGCTGTGCTCGGAACTTCCGCTTCCTGCCTGGGCGGTGACGTAACCACGGAAGATGGAGTTGACGGTGTTGAAGAAGCTGGACTTGCCAGAACCCACGGGGCCCAGCAGTAGCAGGTTTGTCCTCTTCACTTTGGCCTCCTCCACGGGCTGGTAGTCCAGCACCCACTTGTGAAGCTACTCAGAATTCTCACAGCTGTCACTTAGAAAGCTGAGCAAAAGCGAAAGTAAACAGAAATGTTTACAGGTACATGGAAATACTAAAAACGCGGAAAAGTCATGGCCGGGGAATGCAAATGATCACTGGGTTGTTTCTGAGGCTCTGGAGACAAGCACGCCAGATGGGGAAGCCTTCACACCAGAGGAGGGCAGAAGCAGGGTACATCATCACTTGCCGGGCTTATCGAGGTCATCCTTCATTGATCATTGATTGAACAAGATCAGAGCGGGACGGGGTAGAACGTATGCGTGTATTTGCGTGCGCCCGCGCATGTATGTCTGTGTGTGTCTGTGTGTGTGTGTGTGTGTGTGTGTGTGTATTTGTGTGTGTTTGTATTTGTGTGTGTGTGTGTGTATGTGTGTGTGTGTGTGTTGTGTGTGTGTTCGTGCTTGTGTGTCTTAATTTGTGTGTGTGTGTGTGTGTGCATGTTTGTGTGTTGTGCCTCATTGCCATTTTGAATGTTAGTGTGTGTGTGTGTGTGTGTGTGTGTGTGTGTGTGTGTGTGTGTGTGTGTGTGTGTGTGTGTGTGTATGTGTGTGTGTGTGTGTGTTTGAGTTTATGTTTTTGTGCACGTGCGTGCACGCGTGTGCGTTCTTCATGCTTTGTGTTATGTTCTGGTGACAGCCGTCGCACTATAAGACAGGACAGATGGTACTTCAGCGATGTAGCCAATTGAAGTCGAGCAGAGTTATCACTCCGACATTGCTTGGCCTTGACACATGGCACTCTTGGTGGCGGCGGCCCTGTCCCGTGGCAGCGCTAGAGTTAGCCCCTTTCTTCCTGTCGCTGTACTGTAATGTGTATTTGAGGCAAACTTGTATGCGAGATTAACCCCTTTCCAATAAAGAATCACCGCGTTTTAATCAACAATTTATTGCGATTTGAAGCAATTGTTTCTACAAATTTCTAGCAAACTTTCATTCTTTGTCAGTTGAGTTTTGTGGGTTCACTTTTCTCATACAACAGGCTGTAATTTTAACCTGCTGTTTACTGGTAAAATATTTGCATAAGTTATACTAATTAGCTTTCCAATATTGTTTGCGATACAACAAACTTTGGTCAGTTTTTGAAACATAATACCAGAAAAAGTACTAATGATAGAAGCTTGTAGTTTTGCACCTGAGTACAATACATAGAGTAGCATGTCTTCACCGAAAACAAAGACTACTAATCTAAACATTTCATTTTGACACAATTTCACATCTTAAATTCAATGAATTGAATCACTAATTACATATTCAAGAGCCTGTAACTTTGACATACAGGCAGGGAGTTTTGATTATGGGTCGTCCCAAGAAGCAGGCTATGTGAGCTAAATATGACAAGTTTCAAGGATATGATGTCTGAGATCTAATACATAGCGGTAAAAACCTGGAAAGTGAGAAAACTGCATTTGAAGTTCTCATTCCTCATAATGGCAGCTTACAGTTGCTGTCGTTCTCCCAATTATTTACTATGCAAGACATATATCTCCCATAAACTAAGCATACAGTCATATTATACATTGAAAAAAATACAAAATGAAATGAAAATCATATTTTCGGCCACTTTTCATAAACATGACTTCCTGCTGCCTTAACTTAAGAATTATCTCAAAGCAAACCATGTGGTCGGGATGCAAGAAAAAAAAGGCAAAAGCTAATGAAGGGTATTGACATCTCTTCTGAATGCAGAACAATACGACATGCAGAGTTAACATCAACTGTTACGGCAGGTGCAACCAATAGGCCTACGCAAACGGGGACTCCACAAGCAAAGCAAAGGACAACGCGGTGAGCTGGTCCCTGTGTTTGGTGCCGTCCACTCAGCTCTCGCTGTCCAGGTAGTTAAACAGGAAGTCGTCGGCGAAGCGCAGCAAGGTGCGCAGTGACGTCAGAGCTAAGTGGTTGATCTCAGAATCGAGGTCAGCCTCACTCTCGTAGTTCTTGACGGGCAAAATGTAACCTCGGGGTAGGCCGACGAGTTTTGCCGCCTGGTCCACCGCCTCCTGCACTGCAGGACTCCTGAACGTGTCCGCGACGTTGTCCTCCACCAGGGCGCAGAGCTTGTCCACCTTGGTCAGCAGCACGGCCTGAGGGATGGCTGGAAAGGAAGACACACGGTCGAGTTAACTGAATATAGGTAGATGTGTTGAATTTATATCGCTACTTATCGCCCACATTTCGTTCTCAACAGGAGTTTCTTTCCCACCGTCATCCCATCCAACCCCCGCACCCCAACCCCCCACCCCCACCCCCTCACCCCATCCATTGATCATCGGGACACTTGATTAGTCCACAATTACCATATATTTTACGACACACTTAAAAGCAGACGAAAATAAATGCGCAAGCAGTTACCATTACTACCTCTTCTGTCTACGAGGTAATCCAGACCCGCGATGCCTTACGGTGATGTCAAGGCTTCAGCGCGTCGCCTAGTGTCCCCAACACCTACATTGATACTCTTGTTTCTCCAGTGAAAAGTCACTCTCCCAAGCCTTAAGAGAGAGGCTTGTAAGCCATGCAGAACAAATGAGCGGTGTCTGATCTGACTCACCTCTCCTGTTAGTCAGGACGCGCGTTTCTTGCATCCTCTGCAGGATCTTCTCAGGAAAGACGTCCAGGGAACAGCTGTCCATCACGAACACCACGCAGTGGATGCGGTCCTCCAGGGTGGGCGACTTCCGGTAGCCCAGCGTCTCGGGCGTGATGGGGGCAGCGGGGTTGAACTGTGGAGCACACAACTTTGCTGGCAACTCTGCTGGGATGGAATCAACTAGGATGAGGATTCATCACAGGTGCTGCCAGGACTTCCAGTCTTAAGGCAGACCTTTGCAATTAGAGACACCTGAACAGAACAGTTGGGGGTAGACATTTATTGAGCAAAGAAAATCATGTTGAACAGAAAATGAGCACCAAATCACAAACGCGACTGTGAAGGTTGCGTTATGAGAGACCAATATGTATTCTGGAGACTTCAAAGTTATTGGCTACTCTGAACGGGCCCACAGGATACAATTTTAAATGTCAGGGAAAGTGCATAAGTGGCGATGATCACTATGAGGGAAGGTGATTGCAGTGCACAAAGGCAGGCTGCTTCACTGGTGTTACAGCTGCCTTTCTCAGGCGTGTATTGTCACTGGACTCACCTGGTACCTGTCTCGGACGTGTCCATCCAAAATGGCGGCAATGTCGTTGACGTCCAGCCCCAGACCCTCCTCCATCCCCATGGAGTCACACATACGGAACTTGAGCATCTGTCCGCTTTCGGCTTCGCGCACTCGGTACATTCGGTACTGCAGCACCAGGACACGTGTGGCAACACTGATGCTTGGTATCAGAATCAGAATGTTTTTAATAGTAAAGTAGGGGACACGATTTGGAGAAACGGCAATCAACTAGTAATAACTTGAGACACGTCTGGCAAAGTTATTGCAATTTATCGGTCGCAGAAAGGTAAGACAAGTTCTGTAAGCATGGTAAGTACGGGCATATGTTTATTGTTGCGGTAGACCGAAGGCTGCAAAATCCAATCCCATTACAGTAACACAAGCAATACTTAGATCAGACCAGAAACGACAGACCCGTCAATGAATGAATAGATAAATGATGTTTTACTGACGATGAAACTTTTAGGGCTATGTAAGGCTGTTGATTAAAAAATTACTAGCGCTGGTTAAAGTAAGGGCAAGTCGTTTCGATTTCCCTAGTAATTCGCCTTTTACGAATCACGTAGGGAACCGCGGTGGGTCTATTCGTACCCCAAATACCACTGGGGATCAGACCTGCTAAACGTCCTCCCAATACCACTGGGGATCAGACCTGCTAAACGTCCTCCCAATACCACTGGGGATCAGACCTGCTAAACGTCCTCGTTTACATCGAGGTGGAAAGAAGTAGAACACGTTGCTCAGCAAGATGACTCACACTGGAGGTCAGGCTATGCTCCGCACTTCCGCTTCCTGCCTGGGCGGTGACGTAGCCACGGAAGATGGAGTTGATGGTGTTGAAGAAGCTGGACTTGCCAGAACCCACGGGGCCCAGCAGTAGTATGTTTGTCCTCTTCACCTTGGCCTCCTCCACTGGCTGGTAGTCCAGCACCCACTTGTGAAGGTCCTGTGGATTAAGAGAAATCCGATTGTAATGCAGATCATTAGTTCACCCAACGGAGAGAAATTTCTTGCATCTGGGGTCATTGAAAGAACAAACTCTAATGTTACGAACAATAACCGGCGGTTAACATGTCTATGTATTTCCGAATTCATTTCCAAGTAAGATATATTTGACCCTAATTTTTCGACACATATACTTCAGGTTAGGCAGTACAGGCTTCTGTTTGTGTTTTCCGGACGTGGAAATCCATACTATCTACATGGCCTCAAAGAACAAAAACGGTCAACGCTCGTACAATACCGAAAACTACTTATAGCGGAAGGGCGATTTTGTTCATCTTCACAACGATAGTATCTGATGCATCTGTACCTCCAGCGATTCCTCTGGAAGAGATCTCCATGGATTCTCCATCGGTCCCCGATATTCTGAAATGTTGAGTACAGGGAGTGTTCAGCTTGGATCAGATTGCAGAACTTTGGACATGAAATATAACACCATAAATCACACTGTTAACTGAGATGCAAGAAACTGGGTTTTGTACAGTTATTCATGAGTATAAATAAACTAGATGGTTTACCCGTCTCCACCTTTTCCCGTCTCCACCTGTTCTCGTCTCCACCTTTTCCCGTCTCCACCTGTTCCCGTCTCCACCTGTTCCAGTCTCCACCTTTTCCCATCTCCACCTTTTCCCGTCTCCACCTTTTCCATTTCCCTCTCCCCCTAAATAACCGTACCATAGATACTTTCCCACCCCTAACCCCCTTACATTCACCAAACATCAACGCGTGATGAGATGAGCGAGCTCGCACCCGTAAAACCTCGTGCAGCACAAACCACACGTTGGAGTCGAGTTGCCTCCCTTTACCCTCTCACAAAGCACACGTTGGAGCCGAGTTGCCTCCCTTTGCCATCAACAGTCCCACGACTAAAAGTTCCACAGAGAATATCTCCAGAACGGTCGGAGGTACGCCTTCCAAAACGCAACGACTACCCCCATTCAGTCACGGGGGAGCAACATGCCAAATTTCACGGAGATCCGTGCACGGGCGGCTGAATGCATATACTGGACGGATATCTGGATAGACAGAAACCGTTTGGGTTTTATATATATAGATGTGCGTTTGTCTGTTTGTGATTGTGTGTGATATGTGTGCACATGAGTCTTTGGTGTAGCATTTTTGTTTTGATAGCAATCGTGCATATAATTATAAGTGCTAGAGTATATGAGAGAGCAAGCGAGCAAGTGAGCAAGCCAGGAACGAGTGAATCCTTTAATGAGTAATTGAGTAAATGAGTAAATGAGCTAGCGATTAAGCAAGCAAATGAGTGAGTGACCGAGCGAGAGAGTGGACTAGCGAGTGAGGGAGCGAGTAAGTAAGCGACTGAGTGAGGAGCAAGTGAGTGAAAAAGAGAAGGAAATAAAGAGTAATGTGTGATAGTATAGAGATGTGAAGGTTTGAGTGAAGTAGTGAGTGAATGAAGGAGTGGGAGTATGATGAGCGCAAACATCAATGTAAATTCGATTCGCCATAAGGGCATTGATAGCTTTCATCATTCGAAGAAACCCGAAAACAGAACACGACGATCGGTGTTCTTACCTGATATGGCGTACACCTCAATGTCCAGCATGTTGAAGGTGCTGCCGAAGAACGTGGCTGCATCATGCCCCGTGACGGTGAAAGAGGTGCCGAGACTGGAGGTACCATTCAGCGGAAAGTGCGCGTTGTTTACTTTGTTGAACGCTTGGCCACTGAAAACTAACAGGTCATGACCAGCCCCAAAAGTTGGCCCATAGTTTTGGTGGCAGTAGATGGCGTTTCCCCCTCCAGGTTTGACTGGAAAATGGAGAGGAACCGTAGCTTCTTTCTCCTTCAGACGGAACAAGAAGGCGTTGGGGTCTATGGCGTAAGCTCCAGCTGAAGTCCAGCTCTGGAAGGTGCAGCCCCCGAAGACGTAGCCAGAAGTGTTGTGCAGCAGGGTGAGGGTGGGGCCCTGGTTGTCACACTTCTGGTGGAAGGCTGCGGGGCTGCAGCCGTCACGTGATGCCTGGTACAGCAACCCCTTGATCTTCACCCGCCACTGCTGCAGAGTTTTCCTGTTCCCGGAGGTAAGATTCGTCGACATGATGGGAGTCAAGATCTGAGAATGCCCTGGAAACAATAGAAAATCGATTCTAACTGTACGCAATCATTGCGCAAAAGGGCAGTTAAAAGTAGATAGCCGTGTGACTGGTCAATGTTACACTGCACAAGTAAGATCATATGTGACTATGCATAATATTTTACCATAGAATTATGCTTTTACATCGTAATATCAAAAGCCCAAACAAATGTATCCATGGCAAGTGGAAGCCATCTTGATTTTTTCTTCTTTTGAACATAAAATAAAATGTATTACATTAGGACATGTCGCCATTTAGGCAATGTTCGACAGATGTTACTATTACAAGGTATTTAGAAGTCGAACAAGCTGTATGAACTATACACAATGGCAGATCCATGTGTTTATTCTCAGTGTCCAAACAACTCTAGCTGTACTTCATGAAAGGACTATGTAACGATTATTTCCACAGACTTTCATTAATATTAATAGAGCATTCGGCCGATTTTATTTTTTAATTGAGGGGGGGGGGGGGGGCTCCTACATAAATATAATTGTTTGTGAGTGTCTCTCTCAGTACGTTGGCTCCTAAATTGTAAAAACCCACCAATATATTAAATTCTGCCTCCCTGCAGCAGCTGCAGTTCCACTTCTTTACTGTTCTTGGCCTTCTCCACCGTGCACCTCCTCTTCCTCTATTCTTCACGGATTGAACATTCCAGAAAGGACGCAATGTTTTCAGAGATTAATTGATTGATTGATTGATTGATTGGTTGATTTATTGGTTGATTGGTACATTCATTCATCCCAATAGGATACATTCGATACATGTCAAAGCATAAAAAACATTTTGTGTATGTACAAAATAGAAAAAAAAAACTATAAATTATTTATAATATGAGAGAAAGAAATATTGCCCGCGTATGTCAGAAAGAAAACGGTAAAATATTCTCGCTTTCGCACTCACGTATTTCATCTTTCCGCCTTTTGGACACCATCCCTTCAATAGCTGACCATCTACGAAAGATACAAATCTCTCTCTCTCTCTCTCTCTCTCTCTCTCTCTCTCTCTCTCTCTCTCTCTCTCTCTCTCTCTCTCCCTCTCTCCCTCCCCCCCCCTCTCTCTCCCTTCCTCCCCTATCTCTCTCTCCTCTCTTCTCCCCCTCCCTCTCCTCTCTCATCCATCTCATCCCTCCCCCCCCCCCTAAACAATGGTTACATTGTACAAAACAGGTTGTTCATTCATAAAGCTGTACTCTGACTCGTATTCAAAAACCTCACAGGCAATCGTACAATTGAGGTTTTGAGTCTACTTGTCTTTGTTGTGATGGAAATGACGCGTTTGCCCGATCTCGCTAGTTTGAAATATGGAGACAACGGATGGGTAGGGTCTCCCAGTATGTCTTCGGCCTTACTGATGACACGAGTATAATGGATTATGTCGAGAGACGGAAACTGCTTCTGCGATTGTTGATGAGCGTCTGTTAATTTTGTTCAACTTTTGCATAATCACACCTGGCAAGATGGCCGAACCACATACGATAATGGCATAGGAAAGAACAGATTCCAGTGCTGAGCGGTGGAAGATCTCCGTGATGGTCTGATCAACGTTGTAGAATTTGAGTTTCCTCATGAAGTATAATCTCGGATGTCCTTTCTTCTGTAATATATCCACATTATTAGACCAGTTCATTTTGTTGTTGAGCGTCACGCTTAGATACTTGTTATGTTGCCACCCGCTCAACAATTTCACTGTCTATAACTAATGGCTGTGGCAGTTGGCTGCATTTTCTGATCAACAATGAGAGAGTGGTGTGTGTGTGTGTGTGTGTGTGTGTGTGTGTGTGTGTGTGTGTGTGTGTGCGCGCGCGCGCGCGCGTGTGTGTGTGTGTATGTGTGTGTGTGTGCTTGTGTGTGTATGTGTTTGAGTCTAAAAAGTTATGTTTGCACCAGTTTACTAGATATTTGACTTCGTCTTTGTAAACACTGTCATACACCTATCGTCTGCCTATTTCACACGGGTGTCTATGCTGTTGCTTCTGATCGGCTGGCAGTCAAAAGTATAAATGGAAAACAGGATCGGCGAACCTACGCAGCCTCGGGGTGCGCCTGTGTTTGTGATTGCCATTTTCGATGTTGTGTCTCCAATTCAAACACACTGCAATCTGTGTGAGAGGAAAACGTGAACCTGCGGGAATCAGGGAAGGATCGACATGCATCCACTGCAGATTTTGGATCATGAGGTGAGGCTGGAGTGTAGTGAAGGCGCTTGTGAAATCAATTAAGAGGACACGTGCTGACGTTTTGGGGTTGTCAAGCTGATGGAGGAGATGGTGTAGTGGAGTGTTGAAAGCATCATGTGTGCTTCGCAGGGCTCGATAAGCAAACTGGAATGGCTCGAGATATGGACCTACTTCTCTCAGTAATGATATATGATGATACGCCCTGGGCTTTCATGATGTTTGAGGTTAGCGCAATCTGTCGATAGCCATTTGTCCTCTTTCGGGTGGATATTCTTTGGCACTGGCACAATGTATGATGTTTTCCCGAGTGATGGAATGTAGTGGGTGTCAGTTGTGAGCTGAATGTTTTCATGATGTTGTTACGATATCGTTCGGTCCAATTGCTTTTCTTGCGTTCGTTCTATGCAGGACTGCTTTCACTTCATCTACATTAAGAGTAACATGGTTCGTCTTGTTGTTTTGTTTCAGGTGGCTAACAAATTGTTGTTTCTACTGTGCGAACTCGTGTTTGTTGAATCTGGAGTAGAATATATTTAGTCCGTTTGCAACATGTTTCTGCATTTTCAACCTTTCTGTTTAGGTTTGTAGTCTGTGGTTGTCTTTAGTTCTAGCCAGACGTCTCGAGAATCTTTCATTGAGAATTTTGTTTCGAGTTTTTCTTTTTTATTAATTTTCGTTCTGCTTCTTTTCAAATTTGTTTCTTTAGAGTGCGTGCTTTGCTCAGATCGCCGCTTTTTTAAACCGCTGATTGCTTCCCTCGCAGTGAGGATTGAATGTCGCTGTCCACCCAATGTTTTGTTGTTGGGGTAGACAGTTTTGGTCCTCACCTGCACACAGATCTCACAGAAATGAATATAGCATGCTATCGTATCTGCCAGTTCACCAGCGCCTGAGCATGCCTCGAAAAACAGTGCAGTCCGTGCAATCCAAGGCCCCACACAGTGGATCAGCAGTGTCCTCATTCCATTCCTTGATCTTGACTTTTCTAGGCTTGCGTCATTTTGGTTTTTGACGGTACACTGGGACAAAGATTATAGGTTACACAAAGATAGTTCATTAGCTCTCTTTGTGTAACCTATAATCTTTGACTGGGATGAGCTGAATCATGTCGAGGTCGGAGTTGCCAAGTGGGACATGGTTGTTTTGGTGATACAAATGCATTTTCAGTGTTGACATTGCAGAGATCTAGTGTGTTATTACATCTAGTGGTGCAGTTCACTACTTGATGATAATCAGGAAGACAGTCCTCTAAACGACAAGGATTGAAGTCTCCCACAGTAATAACAGCAGCGTCAGGATATTTCGCGACCAGCTGATGGACAACGTTTGTAACGATTTCTAGAGCAGCATTTGAATTTGACTTTGGTTGGAAGTGGACGACAAAGATGTAGACATGGGAAAACTCTCTGGGCAAATAAAACGGTTTAGTGCTCACAACAAGCAGTTCGATAGCGGCAGTACATATTTTTTCTCTCACTGTAAAGTTGTTTTACCATCTTTCATTGAGATATACACACAATCCTCCTCCGTTTTGTTTGCCAATGTCTTTTGAGCAATCACTCCGTACACACGAGAATCCACTCACATATGTTTGCCTTTCCGTCACTCCCTCATGCAGCGATGTTTCCGTCAAAGCAATAACGCAGGCCTAACGATGTTGGGATTAGAATATTGTGTAACCCTTTAGCTCGTCTATCTTAGGTCTTAGTGATTGCTCATTTCCTATGACCACAGAAGGCAGCGGTGTGTTTTGTTACTTCGAGCGCGGACTCCACCTTTAGTCTCCTTCTTCTCCGTCGCGTTATCTCCAGTGCGATGGATGGCGGTGGAGGGAGAACATTTCTGTTGTTCAAGGAGAGCAGCTCGGCTCGCTCGTAGCGTGTCAGAAATGGCGGCAGTGACTCTCTCATGCAGCCATGTTTCCGGCAAAGCAATAACGCAGACATTACGATATTGGGATAAAATTCTTATGTTACCTTCCAGCTCGTCCATCTTGGGTCCTCGTGATTGCTCATTTCCCATGACCTCAGATAGCAGTGGCGTTTTGTTTCCCTATCATCTACTTCAAGCGCGGACTCCACCGTTTCGTCCCTTTCCTCTCCGTCGCGTTACATTCAGAGCGATGGGTGGCGGTGGAGGGAAAACATTCTTTCGTTCAAGGGGAGCAGATCGGCTTAATCGTAGCGTGTCAGGAATGGCGGAAGTGACGACGAGCCGTCCCGTGCCGATTTTAAGTCCGTTCACGCGGCAAACAACCAATGTCGCGCAAAGAACAAATTTCAGTACTGATGATGTCAACTTGGAACACAATACTCACAGGGTCAGTTGTAGAAAACAATTCTAAGTGAAAGGAAACAACCACAAACGAGAGCTGTGACAGTACCCGGTAGCCATTCTGTGGCGCCCTCATAAGGTATAGTTACAAAACAAATAGTTTAAAGATACTCGTTTCTGTATTTGCCTGGATAATGTTAACAAAGAGATGCCATTTGGTTTCAGAAACTAACGTCAGTATGACATGACAATCGCTCATTTTGCCACGTGTCATCAAAATATCAACAGTATACAGCCTTTAGCGCAGAATATCGCTCATAATTCATTCCTGCTGAGATGACAGAAACAACGTAGAAATTTATTACCACACACACTTTCAAGTGTTATGTGTCGCATGCATGTATAACTCATGGATCAGTGCCTTCAAACCACGCTGAATGACACACTAGCCAAAGTTCAAAAGGCACGAGTTAGAGTATTCTGTTTCTGGAAGACATGGCTTGCACTGCTTCTTGGAAGGAGGGGGTCCTATCTCTGTTTGTTTTGTCGTATCTGCGTCTTGCTGGCGGCCCCCATATTCACCTCTGACCCAAGCTGCGTAGTCTAATCTACAGGCAGGACAAAGTGCGCACTAGCTCAGGGATCAGTAACATTATCGGCGCCCTTTACTTCGTGCGTTGCACCTGAAGGGCGAACATTATGATTATGTGTTTATTGCAGGTAGGAAACATTTGTTTTTGGTTCAAAGAAAGGGTGCCCTTTCGTAGACATGTAAAAAGGACGTTTCGTGCACCACAACTATTTTTTCGAACGGACAAAACTTGATTGTGGTTAATATCAATTCTAAGTATTTATACATGTTAGATGTGCGCTGTGTGTGTGTGTGTGTGTGTGTGTGTGTGTGTGTGTGTGCGTGTGCGTGTGCGCGCGTGTGTGTGTGTGTGTGTGTGTGTGTGTGTGTGCGTGCGTGTGCGCGCGCGCATGTGTGTGTGTGCGTGTTACCCAGCGGCGAAAAAAAGGTGTAGGATCGGCGGCAAAATCTAGAGACAGTCGGGTGACGGGAAACAAATAACTTGTATTGGCCTTAGGAGACATATATGGGTATAAGGTGGGGGGTAGGTGATAGGGAATTACAAGTCTGAAGGATAGGTGTTAGGTAGGTGTGTTTGAGTGACTGGGGTTGATTCAATACCCTCAGCAGTCGCTTAAGGAATCTTACTTGCTGGGCCCGTGTGCACGAGAAGGGAGGAAGCTTGCTCACGAGCAAGACACTACAAAAGGAAACAAGATGTTACATCAGACGTTAGGCATGGGCGAAGATTTGCCCTAGCTATGGGGAATCCAGGGAATTTCGTACTTGTGCGCATGTGCAAGGGTCTTTGGCTGTCGTCTGCATGTTGACAGATAACGCATCTTAAGTCCTCGTGCAACTCATCTGCAATTTCCAACATTTATTGACAATGATATCTAAATTTGTTGGAGATATCTTCATAATAGAACGAATCAAGCGTATTCGTTCGGTCTCTACCATGTCCCGTCTCCTTCGTTGCTGTTGCTGATCAAACACGCACGTGAACGCTGTCATTATTTGTGTTGACATAATTTTATGTTCCAGCTCCAGCCTCAGCTGTGCTTTCCCCACCAAACTCGTGAGATCCAGGCATTCGTCGACATAAATTTCATCGTTCACAAAAATAAAACGATGTAATATGAACAGTGCTTTCATCACACAAAATTAATGCAATTTAAATGTATCGTTTTCATGGCAACAGACACAACTGGCTTTGTACACAATGTCAACAGAGTATTCGGCGTTTAGACGTCGACCCATATTTCCATTTTAGAAAGGAACTTACTCGACCTATTGATGCATTCAACATACAGCCTCTAGAAATAAATGCCGTTCATTGCTTACAATTGCTTTGGATTGGTTTCAAGTATCCAAAAATAGAGCATTTTATGTGGGAACCGTAGACAACAATGGCGACTAAACTCGCTGTAACTACTGCTGAACTCATGGGTTCCGGCTGTAGTAGTATTTGGGTTGTTTTCCTAAATTGTTACTTGTGAAGGAACCACCACTTTTGGTTCATGCATCCCTAAGTAGTGATTTCACTTGACTAGCTGACACTTACTCACATAGACGTTAATTTCCTCCCATGCATACGAGCCCAGAGTGAACTAAAGACAAAAGGTGCAGACGAGCAGCTTCTTATGGTCCTCTATAAAGCAGAATTTGTTTTAAATTGTTTATATACCGTAGATCAGATGGCACATAATAAAACGAGCAAAACAGGCAGGAAAACTATCAATCTTAAAAAGCAGCTCCGTCAAGAAAAGGTTGTAAAATCTGACGCGCAGAAACTTCCGATGTTGACCTTCCCCGCATGCGTGCGTGGGTTAAGCACTTTTCGAGCAAATGACGAAAAATAACATCTGCAAGCGCCCGTTGCAAATGCTACATATCAGTGTGAGGGTAGCAATGAAAGCTGTGTGAAATTTACTACCGTCTTGTAGTGAACTACATGAATGATCATCAACAACACTGTAGCCGGGTGGGACACATCGCACTGCAGACTGTGCACAACACATGCAACGGCACGAATCGGGTTACAACGACTACTCGGCAAACATTCAACCTCAGCACTGCGACCGCCAGGGCGGCGCTGTAACTGCGACGAAATATTTAAATAAAACAGAAGAAACGGACGACTCACGTGCTGACAGGAGTGATTGAAACAATGTTCCTATAATGAAGACCCTCAGAATATTTTGGATGAGATTCTGAACAACTCACCAGTGGGTGTGTTTGAGAATGTCGAGCCTGCTGCGCTGGCTGGGCGGATGGCGATCAAGGCACAGAAGAAATCTCCATAATGAAAACCGGGTTTCCTAGTAAAAGTGCAGACAACTCCATCAAGCAAATAGTTCCTTACTTGCACTCGCCATCGTCTCCAACCCCACCCTTTTCCCCCTATCCCTATTCCCATACACTCTCTTCGTTTGACCTCACCTTCTCACTGCAATTATGCTCAGTCTTTGTTTTGTTTTGGGCTGTATTTGAATTGGTAGTTCGCTCTACAAGATAAAGTGTGGCAATTACAGTTTACTGCAAAACAGTGATACTAAGGTTAGTAGTGCAGCCAAAGGTTATCTAACATACCTGGAAAACCGAATTCGGTGAGTAATGGACAACTCTGGGTGAAAACTGATATGCACAGCACCTACATGTAGGTGCATTATAAGCATTACTTGACAAACAGCTACACCGTACAAAACATTAACAAGTTACACAAACTCTCCTAAATCGTTGTCCACTTGTAAGAGCTATAAACACATGTTCAAACTTGATTTTTTTACATGCATACATTTATCGTTTTCTTGAGAGAGAGAGAGAGAGAGAGAGAGAGAGAAAGAGAGAGAGAGAGAGAGAGAGAGGGAGAGAGAGAGAGAGAGAGAGAGAGAGACAGACAGACAGACAGAGAGAGAGAGAGAGAGAGACAGAGAGACAGAGACAGAGAGAACGAACGAACGAATGAACTTGTTTATTGTGTAGGCCAGCAGCCCATTACAATTTTACAAATCAACAACGATATCAGTGCATTGGCGAGAGAGGTATTCTCGCACATCCCCTTTTTCATTCTAAGAAAAATGAATTGCTTGTCACCGAATGCACTGCATCTTCCCGCTGTCTGTGTGCATGGTACAAGTAGATGGCAATCGCTCTTATCACTCTCGCATCATTATTTAACATAAGATGTACAAAATGATATGTGCTTTGAGAGAGAGAGAGAGAGAGAGAGAGAGAGAGAGAGAGAGAGAGAACGAACGAACGAACACTTTATTTCGTTAGGCCACCGGCCCCATTACGAAGGGGGATGAAATAGAGATGACAACATTTCACATCAGGCAATTCATGTCTGCATCCGCATTCCTTCTACGTCTTAAAGCATAGAGGATGTGCAAAGAAAGTGACCGAACACTGTGATCATCTGTATCACTCAAAATACGTACAAAGGTATTCTCATTTTGAGGTTCATCGTCTGAAAGTAGATATTTTGTACGTAGGTCATTGTAAACGGGACAGTGTAACAGGAAGTGTATTTCATCTTCGTCCTCTGCAACGCACATAGGGCATAACACATCTTTTTCTGTCTGGGAGTAACGTAATTTATGAGTTTTAATGTAACTGATTCCAAACCTAAAAAGAGTCAACACTTCACGTAAGATCTGATTATCAATAACGTTCAGATAAGGTTCAAAATATCTTCCCTTTTTAAATTATCGATAAACAGTGAAACGGTTGCCAGTCATTATTTCTTCCCATTTGTGATTGAATCGATCGATCAATCTCTGGCGCAATGTACAAAGGAATGTTCTTTCGTCTATTACATGTTGTTCCGACCAGACATTGTCATATCCAATAGTGCACAGTAAAGTTTTTATCCCTCCAGGTTTACTGGAGGTCCTACAGACTTTATCTGTCCGTGTGTCTGTCCCGACTTAACGGCTGATTTCTCAAAAACTACTGGACGGATTTCCTTGACATTTTGCACACTTACTGGAAGTTAGGTCCGATTGAATGTATCAGATTTTCTGAATCGAGGTTTGAAAAGAAAGTGGTTTTTTAAGGTCGTAAACTCGAAAACACCTCCCTAAACTGTCAATTGACGGAATGGCGAAATGCAAAATGTGTGACGTCATCAATAACGTGACGTAATTTTATCTGTATGTCTGTGTGTCAGTCCCGACTTAACGGCTGATATCTCAAGAACTACTGGACGGATTTCCTTGACATTTTGCACACTTACTGGAAGTTAGGTCCGATTGAATGTGTCAAATTTTCAGAATCGAGGTTTGAAATGAAAGTGATTTATTTAGGTCGTAAACTCAGTTGATGGAATGGCCTAATCGAGATCGAGTCAAACAGAGTTATCTTTTCCTACTTTCCACAAAACAATGGCTTCTTCGTATGTTGAATGTCTACCAGCAGACGCAAAAAAGCGGTAATACGAGAAGATTATTGACGTTGATGGGTTAGATCCGTATGAAATACCAAATAGTTTGTGGTCTGTCAACAAAAACCAGTTGCCGGACATAAACCACGCCAGGATTGTGCAATATTTTGTGCTGGGCAAAAGTGCGAGAATTTTGCAGCCTACAAAAGCTTGGGAGCTTACAAGACTTTCGTCTGTGGTTGGGTGCGAGAAGTACGAAGCTACAAACCAGATGGCTGTCAGAACACAGTAGTTTCAGCAAAGGTAAATGGTCTGAAAGAAACTTATTTTGCTTACTCCCAGGGTAAAATCTCATCGTACACCTTCCTATTTCACGGTCACTTGTAAGTTGTCGCTGCGAACGCTACAAATGCTTTACAAACACTCAGTCATACCAGATCTCCAATGGCACATTTGGTAGAGCGCTGGACTCTTGGTCATGCGTGACCAGGTTTGATTCTGCTCTGAAACTTTTTTCTCTCTCTTTTTTCAAGAGGTTGTGGGTTCGAACCCGACCTGGCTTTTTGTGCTTGTGTGTGTGTGTGTGTTTTTTCCCCCTCTTTTCTCGAGGGTTGCGGATTCGAACCCGATCTTCTTTTTTTAATGCCAAAACCTGGAGGTTCAGTGCCAGCGGTTTTTATTCTATTGGCCCAACTATCTAAATGTTTACCCTTGGTAAGCATCATGTCATACGCCATACGTGGATATCCGTGAGAAGACATTTTAAGAACTTTCAGCCAATACTTGACAGCTCTCACCGCAGAATTAGTACGCAATGGATAGCGGCCTAATTCACCATAAATTAGTGCATTAGGTGTTCTACGAGAAACGTTGAGAAGTTTCTTCATTGTAAATAAATGGGCAGATTCAACAGTTTCACAATTACCAACCCCCCACACCTCTGACCCATACAACAAAATAGGCTGTATCTGTGAGTCATACAATTTCACAATGATTTTCTTAGATACATTGTTGATCTTCCACATGGATTTTAACACCTGCATGGCCGCTGATTTAGCTCTTCTTGGGAGATCACTTTGGGGAATGCTCGCTGATAGTTTTGTGGTAAAAAGTACACCAAGGTTATCACCTCACTCCACACTCACACACACAATTCTGTAATTCTTTCTGCTTTTGTGTCTATGGGTATCACTAGTAGAGGGGGTATAACTAATTCACTCACTCTCGTCTCACGCTCAGATGATGTGACACAATGTTCATCAAATACTTTCTTTAATCAGACTTAATCATGAGTAAAATCAAATTCAAGGCAATATGAATGAAAATGTCAATCAATTCTGTCAGTCTACTCTCTGTGACTGAAAAGTAGAGGATTAATTTCACTGACCCGAAACCAAAGATTACTCACAAGTTCAAGCAGATAGGCGACGACGATTCTCGAATTTTCCACTGACGAAAACTTCTGCTCAAAAACGATGTCCACTCAGAAATGGGCATTCACAAGTACACTCTCTCTCTCTCAAGGCTACACCTCGAAAGGAGAGGTTAGAAAGGCCATAGACACCTGTGGGTTCACCCACACACATATCGTATGTAACCATACTGAAACAGGTTTGAGCACTTCAGCGAGCGCTCAGAAGCAAACGATGAAACTTCTCCATGCGACGAAACTCGGTGTCATAATCCGACAAAGCTGGACCTTCATTCATAGAGGACACTGTTCTTCTTGATACAACCTTTCAGATGGTCGGGGGAGGACTTGAAGAAATTCTTTAACGTGTTCCACCTCAACACGGAGCTGCTCGAAATACGTCTGCTCATGACAACATTCTGGGAGTCAACTAAATAGATTTTTCTGACGTTTTTCGATTGACAAGTTACACACAGCGCATGCGCCACCATCCTTAATCAATCAAATCATTGTTGCATCACTGATAATTTTAGAAACAGCCGATCCAAACCGGTCTCAAAGTGTAAAACTCAGCTTGTTCCCGCCAAAACATCGACACGGCAAACGTCTCAAACATTATAGTAAAATGAAATAAAGTCTGAACTGTAACAAAGGTATTTATATTCGTTGCATACTTCTAGTTTTTGTCCTTGGATAAGCCACTTTCCGTGACAGGCGAGGTGTCCACCCATGCGAAAGACCACCACCTATGACTTTGGTACATTGACACTTAGTCCAATAGTAGCAGCAGTCTGTACAAGGACATCCAATTGGTTTTGTAGTCCAATTACAGTATCAGAAAAAGGACAACATCGTCTGCAAACAACATCATATAGAGATCGGGTCCATTCGGTAAAAGCTGGATCCCGTGCTTCCCTCGTTTTATTACTTCCCTGGTAATCAAGGCAGCTACATACAAAAGCATTTGTGGTGACAAATTGCATCCTTGTTTAAGGCCCCTGGAACTATTGAAGTAGTCTGTACACCCATCTGTTCCTTTGACACAATATAAAACACTTTTGTGATATTCTGAATGATGCGCACAAGTTTCACAGGTAAATTAAATTCTTTCATGAGAGAGAGAGAGAGCAAAATAGAGAGAGAAATAGAGAGAGAGAGAGAGAGAGAGAGAGAGAGAGAGAGAGAGAAAGAGACAGAGGCAGAGACTTAGTTATTGTTAGGCCGGCGGCCCGTCACATTGTTGCAATATTTTTGGGATCATTGACAACGTGTTACATAATAGACAAAATACATTTTGAAAACAATCAAAGAGTATGGTAGATTGTGGTTGCTATCCATATACATATGATATTTACAGAAATATAATATTTAGTGGGATGTAAAAGTATATCCATATTCATCGTCAATGTGTTGCCGACGGTACTTCATGGCATAGTAGATGAACAAGGCAACCTTTTTCTTTTTTATATATCCTTGACTGTTTATTAGGAATTCAATTGCAAAGTTTTTAGTATTCATGTATTCTATATAACTCTTTGGGTACCTCTCTCTTAGCTCATTATATAAGGAGCATTTCAGCAAGTAATGAGTTTCTTCTTTAATAAAAAATCTCTGCAGAATGGACAGTATTTCTCTTCGTTGTTGAACATATTACTTTGTAATTCGTTTCTTCCTAATCTAAAGCGCGTAAATGCTACTCTAAATTTTGTAATATTGATGTTACTTAAGTATTTTCACCCTGGAAATCATGTTTAAAGGATATGTATGCAAATCGCTCGCTGACATTGATCTTGCAATGCCATTCTTGCCTATAACAGTCTTGGAGCCTGATTATTAACTTTTTAAGAAACATTTTTCATTAGAGATGCCTCTATTGTGCCATACAAAGGCAAAACCCGACTTGCACAGGCATTCTTCAATAGATGTTAGCCAGTTTAGTTCGTAGGAATAGTTGCACTGGATAGCATAAAAGTGCTTGCTTGGGTAGCCGATCATCTGGCATTTTCAAAACTTTGAACCAATATTTCACAGCTCTAACAGAACTATTTATGATAAGAGGAAATCTTCCCGTTTCTCCATAAACCAAGGTATTTGATGTATTGACATCGACATTTAAAAAACGCTTGCACGCAAAAAAGTGAGACCTTTCCACATTGAAGTGTTCTCTCAATCCCCAGAGCTCTGACGCGTACAGTAATGAAGGTTGTACTTGTGCATCAAATTATTCAAAGAATAATTTCGGATTGCAAATGCGAAGTGCCCATATTGTTTTTAAAAGTTTAAGAGTTTTCTGTTTCCCTTTAGTTGCCACATTGCAAAGGGCTACCGTTTCAGATAGTTTGGTCGTGATAGTGTATCCAAGGTATGTGAACGCATTTACAACTCCCAACGCGTCTCCATTCAAAATCCATATCTCCTTGCAATAAGAACCCTCTTCGGCGGAAAACCATGACCTTTGTCTAGTCTTTATTTACTCTGAGACCAACTTGTTTTGATGCGTATTCAAGGTTATGTATATGAGACTGAAGACCTGTAGGAGTCGTGGACAACAGTGCCACTTCATCTGCGAAAATAATAAAGAAATTTTCCTCCCTACCACTTTGCATTTGTATCCCGTGTTTGCCATTTTGAAAGACAAAATTAGCAACAAAATTGATAAAGAGTGCAAATAAAATCGGGCTCTCTTTAGCATCTTGCTTCGTTCCAATGGGACATTCAAAGAAGGCCGAGGTGCTGCCGTTCCATCAGACGCACGCATGCACTGTGTGATACATCAATTGTATCATCTTAATACATTTCGTGGAATCACCCGATGCTGCTAGTATGTTCCAAAGGCGGGCATGAAGAAGTGAATCGAATGCTTTCATATAATCAATACAGACTACATAAAGTTTACATCTGCCTCTGCCATAAACCGCTTTTGTAATCAGTGCATGTAGGGTGAAGATGTGGTCTATAGTCGAGTGCTTCTTACGAAAGCCAGCTTACTCCATACGTAGCTTTACATTATCTTCCTCCCATATTTGCAGACGCTTCGTCAATATCGATGAAAATAGCTTGCTGAGAGTCCTTAGCAGTGATACGCCTCTATAATTTTGGGGATCAGGATTTCTCCCTCTTTTGTGAATGGGTACGATGACTGATCGACTCCAGGAGAGAGAGAGAGAGAGAGAGAGAGAGAGAGATACAGACAGACAGAGACAGACAGACAGACAGACAGACAGACAGACAGACAGATAGACAGAGACAGAGAGACAGAGAGACAGAGACACAGAGAGAGACAGAGAGAGGGAGACATTGAGAGAGAGACAGAGAGAGACAGACAAGGAGAGAGAGGGATACAGAGAGAGCCAGACAGACAGACAGGGAGAGAGAGAGAGAGAGAGAGAGAGAGAGAGAGAGAGAGTGAGACATAGATAGAGACAGAGAAACAGAGACAGAGACAGAGAGAGACAGAGAGAGGGACAGAGAGAGACAGAGAGAGACAGAGAGAGAGAAAGAGAAAGAGAGAGACAGAGACAGAGACAGAGAGAGACAGAGAGAGAGAGACAGAGGGTGACAGAGAGAGATAAACGGAGGGAGAGAGAGAGAGAGATACAGAGACAGAGAGAGACAGAGAGAGAGAGGGAGAGAGAGAGAGAGAGAGAGAGAGACAGACAGACAGACAGACAGACAGA
The DNA here is from genome assembly GCA_034096865.1 of Theodoxus fluviatilis. Lineage (NCBI taxonomy): Eukaryota > Metazoa > Mollusca > Gastropoda > Cycloneritida > Neritidae > Theodoxus > Theodoxus fluviatilis. The sequence continues at coordinate 8,254 of JAWQFJ010017084.1, read as the reverse complement.
CAGACAGACAGACAGACAGACAGACAGACAGACAGACAGACAGACAGACAGACAGAGATGGAGAGTGAAAAATTCGTTGAATTGGTTTGGTTTGGTTTGATTTGATTGATTGATTAACTTTTATTTTATACATGAAGGCCGATGACCCGTCAAAATAATGCAAGTTTTAAATAGACGTGCTTGTGTGCAGCAATGAGATAAAATGAGATAAATAGAGTAAGAGAAAAGGCGTGAATATACTGATAAACGAATAAAATTTTAGTATTGCAGAACCAGGTTGACGCAGAGATATAACATTATGAACATAGTCATTGGTCACTTGCCTTCTTATGGTTTCAGATTAGTAACATTATGGACACGTGAACATTTCTTATCTTGTAAAAGGTTGGACTACATGTATGAAGCCTATGCGTACAAGTTAAGTATTCTAATAGTCCCAACAGTGGAAATATCTACTTATACTGTGCTCTACTTAAAATTTCGAGAGAATATATACACATTGAAAGCACATAAACGTTTTGATTAAATGACTTGTTCGTGTTGTCATAACAAAGAACCCTTTTGTGGTGTTTTTTCATTTCTTTATCTTCTGTTGCTTTTTTATATTCTGGTCTCAAAGTTTCATGCCGTAATAAATGAGCAGTGCTGCGTTCTGAGATTTCAACTTTTCTCGTCCATCAATCAGGTATGACAATGGTTTCTTTTGGCCTTCGCAAGTATTTAGAAAGATATATCTTTCTTAGTTCGTTATTCATATGACAGTACATCATGGAATAAGTTTCATCTTCGTTTTCACCACAGAATGGACATGATTTATCAGCGTATATTTCTTGTCTTTACTGTACTTTTTATCCCCATTCATTTGCACGCATTCTAAATCTAAGAAAGACGTCCCTAAATATATGTATGGTGATGTGGATTAACTCTACATCCACTGCGCATTGCAACATATCATGTGAAGAATAGACAAACTAATTCTGTGAAATCTACAGCCTAGCTTTGTTGAAACAGCAACAGCAAACCGATTGCGATGTACTAAAGGTAACAAATGACGATTTATCACTCCTTTACTGGGACATAATAACATATGAAGTATATTGTGTCATAGCAAAATTGTAAACAGATAAGTTTCGGGGGAAGATAATAATTATATTATCTGAAATGCTCAAATGCACACCTCAGAGCCTTGCAGCTCTTTAATGCAATACGTGCCAGGCAGTGTTTTCCGAGCAAATGGAATAAATTGATTATATTCCCTATATTAAAAATGGTGACCTCTCTATCCCAAATAATTCTAGTGGTAAATGTATTGTTATTCGAGTGTCCTGCCTAAAAAGACATGCGACGAATAAACATATCTAAATTCACGACGGAGACGAATGCATGTGACATTAAAACACTCTTATTGCTGGAAGAGCAGAAATCAGTTTTTAAAATGGTCACTGTGTATCTGTATTACACGTTCAAGAGAAGACAAGAGGCAGTATGTAATGCTATGGCTGATGAGGCGTATTACCTGTAATTGAGTTGTGGTGGCCTCAAAATGAATAAACCATTCGCTCTCTCTCTCTCTCTCTCTCTCTCTCTCTCTCTCTCTCTCTCTCTCTCTCTCTCTCTGTCTCCCGCGCATGCATATGTGCGCGTGAACGCACCCATGCACACACCTCTCTAGCGCACATCACAGATGAAAGAACTGATTTAAAAAATGAGGAAGACGCAATTGAAATGATCGAGCGAAGACAGTTTAAAGGCCTCCTCACAAGCGGATACATTTCTGGCAGCTATGCTGTTTCCAAAGGAAATATTGCGCTTGCAAGTAGTAAAACTGTTTTGGGCGTGCTCAAACGTGGCAACGTTCTGGCACCTATGCCGTTTCCTTTGAAAATGACGCCCTCGCAAGTCCCAAAAGCTGTGTTCTGTCGAGTGTCCGCCCAACAGAAACACGTACTATTTTTTCATGTCCAACGGACACTCAGATGGCCCCCTGCTTGTGATGTAGCAATAGACATGTGTCCAGCCGGATGTTCTCATGCATGGTGGTCTAGTCTCGCTCGATTCAAAACTTCTGTGGCTTCTGCTACTTCATCTGTCATTAGTAGAATGTCCTGATGCCTAGATATAAATTTATTGTATAGTTCTACATCATTTAATCTTCTCCTATGTGCAGTTTACTGCAAATAACTTGTTGTCGTCACAAATCCCGCAGCCGACTCATCGAGTGCGAAGAAAATCAGACACCACTGTGTTGAACGACTGGATGGAGAGCCAAGTTAATGACGGGTCTAGGATGCGATTTCACACCATAGGGTGTTTTCCTCGTTTTGGTTTTGGGAAACTGGTTGTTTGGGGAGTTGTAAATAGAAAGGAATACCACGATCAATATAACCACCCGTTTTCATGTATTTTGTAGTGCGCTGTCAATATCAGTAGAGAAACCTTATCAAGAAGTGTGACTTCACCATGAATATGAAGTTTTCTGAATAAGCTGTAAACAAGTCATCCAGAGCAGGTTTCCGTTCGCTAAGACGAGAAGCACACATATCGAGATGTCTTTTTTCCACTGTGATTTTCTAAACATCCTTTCGCCCTTTATTTAATGTTCGTTGTGAAAGTCTGCACGACAGCAATATACAAGGTGGGGAGGGTTTTTCCTCCATTTGTTTTCATGCTATTTAAAGATTATGTTTCGGTGAAAGTCGTCGCACTACAAAACAGGTCAGATGGTACTGCAAGAGTCGCAGCCAAAAATAATTGAGCGGATCTCTTGTCGTGTACTGAAAGGTCTTGGTAGGTAGCCCTTGACTTACTTGCTTATTCATGAGATAACGTTTTACCCGCCAAACCTTACTTTCTTGTCTGTGATTGGTCCATTTCAAACTGCTGCGCCATGCGCAATACTTGAAATAGTAAATACAAACTGGTAGCAGAAAAATTGGCGCCTTTTTTACTCCTGCAGTCTACTAGTTATTTCACCAGAACTTTTTAATACGCATGCACGTCGATCGAGAGTATGAATTCATATACAAACACTGACATGTGATCACGCACAACGATTACAATATATTTGCCTAACTAACAGAGATGGAAAATCACGTTCAAGTGGAATTTTTAGGATGACGTCTATTCACGGTCAAATGCTTTGCCTGTCAAAAGCGTAGCTAGATCAGTCGATTAATCACAGTGAAGACAATATGATTAGGCGGGAAAAGGCCATCGCCTGAGAGGATTTGTCCAAACGTGAAGAGGCTGACAGCTCATGAATAAGCAAGTAGCTCAAGTGCAGTCTTTCAGGAAAGACACCTTTCAATATACCACACTATTATTCCCAAGGTTATGGCATAGTCTCGGCCTAGACCCATGTCCCCCTTGGTGTAATCGGCGCTGTCCTGTGACGATGTGAGGTCAGCCCCTTTCCAACAAAGAATAATAACATTTTGATCACAATTTTATTGACCATAAAGCGTTTGCCTTTGAACACATTTTGAACAAACTATAAATTATGAATCGACTTTAAAATAAATCGTGTGATCAGGATGCAAAAAAGAAAAACAAAACGATTCCGGGAGGAAAATGTGACAATAGGGTATTGGCATCTTTTCTAAATGCTAAACAATCCTACATGCAGAGTTAACATAAAAAGTTATGGCAGGTGCAACCAATAAGCAAACGGGGACTCCACAAGCAAAGCAAAGGAGAACGCGGTGAGCTGGTCCCCGTGTTTGGTGCCGTCCACTCAGCTCTCGCTGTCCAGGTAGTTGAACAGGAAGTCGTCGGCGAAGCGCAGCAAGGTGCGCATTGAGGCCAGAGCCAAGTGGTTGATGTCTGAATTGAGGTCAGCCTCACTCTCGTAGTTCTTGACGGGCAAAATGTGACCTCGGGGTAGGCCGACGAGTTTTGCCGCCTGGTCCACCGCCTCCTGCACTGCAGGACTCCTGAACGTGTCCGCAACGTTGTCCTCCACCAGGGCGCAGAGCTTGTCCACCTTGGTCAGGAGCACGGCCTGGGGGATGGCTGGAACGGAAAACACACGGTCGAGTTAACTGAATAAAGTTAGATGTGTTGAATCGATATCGTTACTTAGCTCTCACTAATAGTTCTCAAACTACTTTCTGTCCTAACAGGAGTTTCCCACCGTCATCCCGTCTAACCCCGAATCCAACCCCCCAACCACTGATCATGAATAACTATGAAATGCCTCTAAATGAAATAATGTCCAGTTTGAAATGGCTCTCTATTTGAACATGAAAGTCAGTTTCAAACCGCCAATATTAGTATACAAAACGTTGGCATTGCAATCTCCATCCTTCCTCCAAGAAAGTTTCTCACGCTTAGGCGATACATGACCCCGTTCAGTCTCAATATCAAATCTTCATCCTTTCATGGTCCACACGGAAGTGTTTCTTCTACAAAGATATGGAACTCGTTACCCTTTTCCGTAAACGATTCATAGCATCTTCTGTCATTCAAAAGCACATAAAACTATCTCAATAACAATAATGAGAGGGGATGGAAAGGCAGAGTGATGGTGTGAGATAAAACGTGATGGAATGAAAAATTGAAAGAGATAGAGAGAGAGAGGAGAGAGAGAGAGAGAGAGAGAGAGAGAGAGAGAGAGAGAGAGAGAGAGAGAGAGTTCTCATTCTTCTTGTCATAATGTTTTATTTTGAGAGCCACTGGAAGATGGACTTTTATTGTACATGTGTATACCCTCGTTAAATAAAATAACTGAATTGAATTGAATTGAATTGAATTGAAGTAAATTGAGACTCTTGATTAGTCCACATTTACCATATATTTTACGACACACTTTAAAACAGACGAAAATAAATGCGCAAGCAGTTACCATTACTACCTCTACTGTCTACGAGGTAATCCAGCCCCGTGATGCCTTACGGTGATATCAAGGCTTCAGCGCGTCGCCTAGTTTCCCCAATACCCGCATTGATACTCTTGTTTCTCCAGTGAAAAGTCACTCTCCCACGCCTTAAGAGAGAGGCTTGTACAGCATGCAGAACAAATGAGCGGTACCCATGTAGGCCGTTCAAGTTACATGAACCTAGCGCTCGGCGGCTCTCGGAATGCTCGGTTCTTGAGCGGGAGTGCTAAGCGAACCAACATCGAGTGCTCGATAGTCCGCCGCGGAGGTGTACATTCAGGATGGCTGGTTTTGGAGAGTGGAAGGAAATCCTCATCAAAGATATGTTCAGTGGCTGACGTTGCGACCTTCGATTAACACCCAAGCTGGGCAAGAAGTTACAAGACGGCGAGCTGCTGTTTTTTTTTTTCTTTTTTTTGGGGGGGGAGGGGGGGAGGGGGAGAGAAATAGCTGCTCGAAAATAATTACCTGGCGAGACGTAAACAAGAATTTAGCGAAACAGTTCACAAACCTTTCAAGGGAGGTTACTCTGTAGTTTACATTAGCCCTTAGTTTGCTGTGTAACCTCCCTTGACGTAAGTTAAGAGAAATTGTTAACGTACACTATAACTCAGCACTGTCGTTTCGACACAACTCTCTATTAGCGGTGTCGAGCGTGCCAAGCCTTCATACGCAGCTGCAGCATAAAATATCTTACCAGCTTCCTCAAAGAGCGACTACAAGGCTGCTGCTAGTTTCCTCAGTCGGTTGAGGAGTGTCCACGTCAACACTCCGCGACGATGAGAAAGCATCGCGGCAGCCATCTGTGTTAGTGCTCGATCACGTGGGGTCGTTCAACAGTGACCAATTCATTTTACCGAGCGCTCGGTATCTTGAGCGACCAACGGGACTCACCTCTCCTGTTGGCCTGGATGCGCGTGTCCTGCATCCTCTGCAGGATCTTCTCAGGAAAGACGTCCAGGGAACAGCTGTCCATCACGAACACCACGCAGTGGATGCGGTCCTCCAGGGTGGGCGACTTCCGGTAGCCCAGCGTCTCGGACGTGATGGGGGCAGCGGGGTTGAACTGTGGAGCACACAACTTTGCTGGCAACTCTGCTGGGATGGCATCAACTAGGATGAGGATTCATCGCAGATGCTGCCAGGACTTCAGTCTTAAGGCAGGCTTTTGCAATTAGAGACATATGAACAGAACAGTCAGGGGAAGACATTTATTGAAGATCAAAAATTATGTTGAACAGAAAGTGAGAGCCAAATTACAGACGCGAGCGTGAATGTTGAGTTATGAGGGACATATATATTCTGGAGATGTCACAGTTAAACTGCGAAAGGGTCCACAGCATACTTTTTTGTAATGCCAGGGAAAGCGCATATGCGGCAAAGACCGCTAAAGTAGAAGAGTCTGAAAGAAGTAGTTCAGAATGCAGAAAAACGGGTTGCTGTTGCCTCGTCAAGCGATTGTTGTCACTGGACTCACCTGGTACCTGTCTCGGACGTGTCCATCCAAGATGGCGGCAATGTCGTTTACGTCCAGCCCCAGACCCTCCTCCATCCCCATGGAGTCACACAGACGGAACTTGAGCACCTGTCCGCTTTCGGCTTCGCGCACTCGGTACATTCGGTACTGCGGCACAAGGAAACGTGTGGCAACACTTACGCCTGGTATCAGCATCATAAAGTGCTTTCAACAGTAAAATAGGGGACACGATTTAGAGTACCAGCAATCAACTAGTAATAACTTGAGACACGTCTGGCATATATATTGCAATAAATCGATGGTAGAAAGGTAAGAAAAAGTTGTAACCAATAAGACTATGATAATTACAGGTGTGTGCTTATTCTTCGGGCAGAATCAATACTCCAAAAATCTCACAAAAAGCTACACATGCAGGCTTAGAATCAGGCCAGACAAAACAGGAAAATGCCAATTATGTTCTGGGGACTTTAGACTATGCAAGGCCGTTGATCACAAAATCACCAAAGCTGGTTAGAATGAGGCCAAGTCAAAGCTCAATTTCACTAGCAATTACCTTTTACGAATCCCGTTGGGAAACACGGTTTCTCTATTCTTACCACCACCCATGCTTTGGGGCGGGGGTTATCCGGACCTGTCAAATGTCTGCTCTCACGTAAAGATGGGAAAAAGTAGAACAAGTTACTTGAGAAGATGACTCACACTGGAGGTCAGGCTGTGCTCCGCACTTCCGCTTCCTGCCTGGGCGGTGACGTAGCCACGGAAGATGGAGTTGATGGTGTTGAAGAAGCTGGACTTGCCAGAACCCACAGGGCCCAGCAGTAGCAGGTTTGTCCTCTTCACCTTGGCCTCCTCCACGGGTTGGTAGTCCAGCACCCACTTGCGTAGATTCTGTGGAATCAGGAAAACCCGGATTATGATGCAGGTCAGCAGTCAATCCCAATGGAGGGAAAATGTTTGCATAATAGACTAATTATCATGATGCAAACAGTAACTGACTGTTAAAAAACTCCTACATTTTGCGAAAAATAATTATCAAGCATGATCCATTTGATCCTATCTTTTCAACGCATAAATGCTTCAGGTTAGGTGGTACAGGCGCCCCTTTCATAGGAGTATGTTTTCCGTACATGAAAAATCACAATATCAACAGAGCCTCAAAGAACAAGAATTGCCAACGCTCGCAAGGTAGCGAGAACTGCTTATAGCGAAAACGATCTTGAGATCATCTTCACTACGACAGTATCTGATGTATCTGTACCTCTATCGATTCCTCTGGAAGAGATCTCCATGGATTCTCCATCGGACCCTGGCACTCTGAAATGTTGAGGACAGGGAATGTTCAGTCTGCAATGCAATGTAAACCATAAATCAAAGTGCTCAATGAGATGTATGTATAAGCGCATTTATTTTGTGCTTGAGTATGCATTCATTAAACAAATATTGATTCTGCGTGCGATTATGTGCAAATGTACATGTGTGTCCAGTGTGCATGCATTTATGCATGCATGCATGTGTGTGTGTGTGTATATGTATGTGCGTGCATGCGTGCGTGCGAGTGTGTGCGAGCGAGTGAGTATGCGAGTAAGTGAGTCAGTGAGCGAGAGTGGGTGGATGTGTGGATGGGTGGATGGGTTGGCGAGCGAGCGAGCAAGTGAGTGAGTGAGTTAGTGAGTGAGAAAGAGAGAGAGAGAGAGAGAGAGAGAGAGAGAGAAGAGAAAGAGAGAGAGAATGCGAGAGAGAGAGAGAGAATGCGAGAGAGAGAGAATGCGAGAGAGAGAGAGAGAGAGAGAGAAAGAAAGAGAGAGAGAGAAAGAGAGAGAGAGAGAGAGAGAGAGAGAGAGAGAGAGAGGGCGAGAGAGTGAGTGAGTGAGCGAGTGAACGGGCGAGCGAGCGTGTGAGTG
>JAWQFJ010017081.1:57500-102405 GCA_034096865.1 Theodoxus fluviatilis | reverse complement strand
TGCCCACGTGTGGTGCAATCCTCTCACTCAGAATTTAAAAAAGGCATGAGTCGCCCCATCAATTCTAAAAAGTGAACAGCTGCCTCATTAGGGGTGAGCTGGCAGCCCCAACTTGTATACTACTAGCATCTCTCTCTCTCTGCACCCACCCACCCCTTTTTATTTTGGCTGGGGGGGGGGGTGCAATTACATCACTATATTTATCAACATATTTCTCTTTCCATTTTTTTAAATGTATTATCATTGTTTATGTATTTTATTTCTTTAATTTATTTAGTTAGTTTTTTGGCTGGGGGTGGAATTACATTTACATTACTATATTTATCAGCATCTCTTTCTCTTTTTTGTTCTGCCGAGGGAGGGGGGGGGTGCAATTACATTTACATTACTATATTTATCAGCTTCTCTCTTTCTTTTTTTTAAGCCGAGGAGGGGGGGGGGGGGGTGCAATTATATTTACATTCCAATATTTATCAACATCTCTTTCCCTGAGTCTCTCTCTCATTTTTTTGTCTTTTTGCTTGGGGGGGGGGGGGGGGTGCAATTACATTTACATTACTACATTATCAACATATCTCTTTTTTTTCTTTCTTTCTTTCTTTCTTTCTTTTCTTCTTTTTTTTTCTTTTTTCTTTTTTTTTTTTTTGTCCCGCTGGGGGGGGGGGGGGGGCAATTGCACCCATTGCACCCCCCCCAGATCCGCCCCTGTACCAGAGACAATCACGTAGCGTTCAGGTTTACCAGAAACAATCACGTAGCGTTCAGGTTTACCAGAGACAATCACGTATCTTTCAGGCTTACCAGAGACAATCACGTAGCGTTCATGTTTACCAGAGACAACCACGTAGCGTTCATGTTTACAAGAGACAATCACGTAGCATTCAGGTTTACCAGAGACAATCACGTATCTTTCAGGCTTACCAGAGACAACCACGTAGCGTTCAGGTTTACCAGAAACAATCACGTAGCGTTCAGGTTTACCAGAGACAATCACGTAGCATTCAGGTTTACCAGAGACAATCACGTATCTTTCAGGCTTACCAGAGACAATCACGTAGCGTTCAGGTTTACCAGAGACAACCACGTAGCGTTCAGGTTTACAGAGACAATCACGTAGCGTTCAGGTTTACCAAAGACAACCACGTAGCGTTCAGGTTTACCAGAGACAATCACGTAGCGTTCAGGTTTACCAAAGACAACCACGTAGCGTTCAGGTTTACCAGAGACAATCACATTGTAGCGTTCAGGTTTACCAGAGAAAATCATGTAGCGTTCAGGTTTACAGAGACAATCACGTAACGTTCAGGTTTACAAAAGACAACCACGTAGCGTTCAGGTTTACCAGAGACAACCACGTAGCGTTCAGGTTTACCAGAGGCAACCACGTAGCGTTCAGGTTTACCAGAGACAATCACATTGTAGCGTTCATGTTTACCAGAGACAATCACATTGTAGCGTTCAGGTTTACCAGAGACAATCACGTAGCGTTCAGGTTTACCAGAGACAACCACGTAGCGTTCAGGTTTACCAGAGACAATCACGTAGCGTTTAGGTTTACCAGAGACAATCACGTAGCGTTCAGGTTTACCAGAGACAATCACGTAACGTTCAGGTTTACCAGAGACAATCACGTAGCGTTCAGGTTTACCAGAGACAATCACGTAGCGTTCAGGTTTACCAGAGACAATCACGTAACGTTCAGGTTTACCAGAGACAATCACGTAGCGTTCAGGTTTACCAGAGACAATCACGTAGCGTTCAGGTTTACCAGAGACAATCACGTAGCGTTCAGGTTTACCAGAGACAATCACGTAGCGTTCAGGTTTACCAGAGACAATCACATTGTAGCGTTCAGGTTTACCAGAGACAACCACGTAACGTTCAGGTTTACCAGAGACAGTCACGTAGCGTTCAGGTTTACCAGAGACAATCACGTAGCGTTCAGGTTTACCAGAGACAATCACGTAGCGTTCAGGTTTACCAGAGACAATCACGTAGCGTTCAGGTTTACCAGAGACAATTACATTGTAGCGTTCAGGTTTACCAGAGACAATCACATTGTAGCGTTCAAGTTTACCAGAGACAATCATGTAGCGTTCAGGTTTACCAGAGACAATCACGTAGCGTTCAGATTTACCAGAGACAATCACATTGTAGCGTTCAGATTTACCAGAGACAATCACATTGTAGCGTTCAGATTTACCAGAGACAATTACATTGTAGCGTTCAGGTTTACCAGAGACAATCACATTGTAGCGTTCAGGTTTACCAGAGACAATCACATTGCAGCGTTCAGGTTTACCAGAGAAAAGAATTTCGTAGCGTTCAGGTTTACCAGAGACAACCACGTAGCGTTCAGATTTACCAGAGACAATCACGTAGCGTTCAGGTTTACCAGAGACAATCACGTCGTAGTTTACAGGTTTTCCAGAGACAAGAACGTCGTAGTTTTCAGGTGGACCAGAGAAATAACATCGTAGCTTTCACGTTTACCAGAGAAAATCACTTCGTAGCTATGAGGTTTACCAGCCAATAGCGTCGTAGCTTTTAGCTTTACTAGAGTTAATAACGGCGTATCTTTTAGCTTTACCAGAGACGCTTTTATTGTCAGGCGTGAACAAGAATGGCTTCGAATGCAACAATCATGGTGTAAGGGAGTTAACTCCAATAAACTAAACTTGAAACTAGTGCCAGTAAGAGAAACCATAACTTTATCCTGCAGAAAATAAACATGCAGAGTTGCATTCTATCCCTCAATACGCCCAACGCATAATCTGAGATTAGAACTAATATCCTTCTAAAGACATGTACCAATGCAGAGAAGATAGGCTACTATGTTACATAACATTTTATAGACGTTGGGATGTTGAAACCTGAAGCATCACATTCACTGAGATCGTTCTTCGGCAACAGACTGGGCATGGCAACACAGGTCACGGACCCTTGCTAGGAGTCCATCCCACTGTGAGGACTGACTTGTCATGGTTCCACAGGATTCTACATCGCCGGGTGACGTCCTCACTATTGAAGGCCACAAATCCTCTCTGACATCGCGACACACTGACAAACCTGGGAGAACGGTGGTTTTGCGTTTGCCTTACAACAGTGGAGTTGGATAAACTTGTCCAGAACTTGTAGAATATCACCAACGTGAGGTGTTTTGTGCCGGGCAATTATCTCGGCGGCAAGACTGCAAATGCAGAGGGTGAGCCTCTGTAAGTCCAGACACGACATAAGGGTCGTAGGCATAATCAAGTGAGTTTTCGCCTTCCGAGGTCAGAAGCTGACTGACTGATATGCATGCGTCACTGCCTGCATCACAGTGACATGATACGCCTTGTAGAATCATCTAACATACATGTCCTGAACTCGGCCAAATGGGCTTCATCAAACCACTAATGGATTTGAATAATGTAGCAATATATATGATCTACAAAGGTATTCTACATATAGCTTTGAGAATAGAATCCTGTTCTTCGATCACAGTTTCTCTGTATATGTGTCAGTAATTTTACATTGAGCGTGTTGGAACCAAAGGGAAAATAGCGGACACTACTTGCTTGCTCGTAACTACATTTAAAAAAAGATTACGTACACTTGCAAAAGATGCGTCTGACCACATAATTAGGATTCTACATCGGCCACAACTACAGAAGCGGATGTCAAACTTCGAACTGCATGCTTAACGACGTCAATTTCGTGTTAAGGACATTTTCCGCAAGTCCAAACATTACTTGCTTCAATTTAAATCATCAGCTCAGTAGGCGTCAGCATCGGCCAATTAGAACACGGCTTAATTAAGCAGCATTCACTTGGATGTAGTACTTCTACGACCTATTTGGATAATTACTGTCTGTTCACACCCTACCATCTATAATCCGATGAAAACCATTTCTCATCTGAAAAACACCTTCGACCTTTCGCTTAATGAAACATATGGAAATAGCTATTAGCGTCGAGTTCCCAAATTAAATTTCACGTAAACAGGGCATTCGTGCCGGAGGCCAGTCTGAACCATTGGTTTCCTCTCGTGTCGAAGTGCCCTGAAGCCTCTGCTCCACAATTCATCCAATCAGCGAGCAGTCAACACCCTGACGGGTATCTTGGATCCTGTAGATCCCTGCTAATTCACAGCGAGTGGGAATGCAAGACTGACTTTGAAAAATGCAACTATTGGTGTCGTGAAGGTGCTGGAATCTACTAGAACATCGTAGTATCTTGGAGATGATACCTTTGACCTCTCCACAAGGTCGTTGCGTAGTTACATGACGTAGCCAGGGCACGGCCGCTCTTTGTTGTGTCACGCGACTGTTCTCGCAGCTTGGAGGCTGTCTGTTCTGTTCTCGTCAGTTCTCGAGGATTCTAGACAGCATCCAAGCGGTATAAAAGGCGCGAGTGCGGGCATGAGAGAGAGAGAGAGAGAGAGAGAGAGAGAGAGAGAGAGAGAGAGAGAGAGAGAGAGAGAGAGAGAGAGAGAGAGAGAGCACACAAGACAGAAAAGGTGAGAGCGCAAGAAATCAGTAGAGAGGGAAGAGTCCTTCTCTATAAGGAGTGATAAGTCCTCTACGGGACTGTGCCCCCATACTGAGGTGTACACCGGAGCGTACACACCTGAGATCTAGCGTCCTAGGAGAGAGCGCGACAAAGAGACAAGCGAGAGCGACAGAAGACAAATGTTAGAGCGCAATCAACAGCGACTTTGTCCTCTTAGATTCAATATCGAGAGTGCAGTTATCATGGCAATGCCGATTACTGATTGCATCATTGTATCGACCAGTGCGTGAATAAATCTTTTTGGAAACGACTGCCGGATTTTGTGGACTTTTACTTCCCGGCTCAAGCTAGGAAAACCCCCGTATCGCTAGGACTTTGACTTCCCGGCGTAAGCTAGGAAAACCCCCGTATCGCTAGGACTTTGACTTCCCGGCTCAAGCTAGGAAAACCCCCGTATCGCTAGGACTTTGACTTCCCGGCGTAAGCTAGGAAAACCCCCGTATCGATAGGACTTTGACTTCCCGGCGTAAGCTAGGAAAACCCCCGTATCGATAGGACTTTGACTTCCCGGCGTAAGCTAGGAAAACCCCCGTATCGCTAGGACTTTGACTTCCCGGCGTAAGCTAGGAAAACCCCCGTATCGATAGGACTTTGACTTCCCGGCGTAAGCTAGGAAAACCCCCGTATCGATAGGACTTTGACTTCCCGGCGTAAGCTAGGAAAACCCCCGTATCGCTAGGACTTTGACTTCCCGGCTCAAGCTAGGAAAACCCCCGTATCGATAGGACTTTGCGAACGAGACAAGTCGCAACACTGGCAATGTCGCCCACGGCTGCTTCCCACATCTACACAGACATGTTGATAAAATGCTCTCCCGAGCCGTTCTGCAGACGTCCATTGTCGAAAGCAAATTTTGTTTCGTTGTTTCTCCGTGCGTCCGATGTGAATTGCATGCTTTCTCTCTCGAAATGTGTTGATGATTTGACATATAATAGGCTTTAAAAAAATTGCCATAAGCTAGCAAAGGTCTAGAGGTCTAAACTTGTTACAGTCTTAGAAATGCATTAGTAAGAAAAACGCCTTAAGCCCCATGGGGAAAAGTCGATTGTACTAAAATCCATTTAATGATTTATAGAAGATGAACCGATGCAACCAAAATCAGATCTGCTCAATAATTTAAAAAACTACAAAATGACCGCAAGCAGGCTGCTGTGTGGAAATGTCCACATCCTCATAATGGAAAATACCATGACAAAAAGAGGGACACGCACGCAATTACGTGAATGGTGGACTCATCTTTTTTCATTTCTCGAAAACGGACAGGTCATAACTCTTTCATAGCACCAAAGCAGAGGATGTCTTCAGCATCAGTGCAAGGTGATTTTTACAACATTCCATTGCGTCCGTCGTCCCCCTGTGGGCTGGGGGTAAGAATAGACCCCCCAGTGGGCTGGTGGTAAGAATAGACTCACCACGTCCCCCTGTGGGCTGGGGGTAAGAATATACCCCCTGTGGGCTGGGGGTAAGAATAGACTCACCACGTCCCCCTGTGGGCTGGGGGTAAGAATAGACTCACCACGTCCCCCTGTGGACTGGGGGTAAGAATATACCCCCTGTGGGCTGGGGGTAAGAATAGACTCACCACGTCTCCCCATGGGATTCGTATAAGGCGAAAAACTAGGGGACTCGGGACTTGCATGACCTTTTACTCTAACCAATACTAAGGATTTTGTCGTTTTTGGCCTTACATAGCCTCCAGAGGCTGATAAGCCGTAACCATTCATTCATTCATTCATTCATTCATTCATTCATTCATTCATTCATTCATTCATTCTTTTATTCATTCATTCATTCATTCATTCATTGAGTCAGTCTTATTTTAAGCTGTGTTCTAACTGGGCGTAGTACCTGATGTGGATGAAGCAGAAGTGAGAGTTATGGGACGTTGCTCTGGGCCCGCATCCAGAACTGCGATTTATTTTAACCCCGATTTATCTCTAAACTCAGACGATTCCAACTGCCTGTTCCGCTCTCCCTTGGCTGGAAACCAGTATATATAGCAAAGCGCATCCTAGGATCCTCTGACTAGCATACCGTATCTAACCGATCAAGATAACCCGGGGTTAGGGGATAAATCGAGTGTTAAAAAGATAAATCGCCGTTCTGGATACGGACCCTGGAGAATTTGCACTAAGCGACCATGTGATCTTGACCTTGACCTTGCCCTGGTGAAGGTGTGGTGTGCTTGACTAGAGGCTTGTTCGGGAGGCGCAGCGCTGCGAAGCGCTGCACAGCGCTGCACGTGTTTCACTCCTGAACAGCAATTTTGGGGCGTGATTCACTCAGCGCTGAGCAGCGCTGTGCATCACCGATCCGAGGTGATTCACACGATTTTCAAAATGGCGTCTTTGATCCCGCACTAACCGTCGATGCGTAAAATAACCATCAGAAACATCATTTTGGGACTGGAACGGGCTTATTTGCCCCAAAGCGCTCTATATGCGCGAGTAATGGCAAGTAAGGATGATACAGTAGTGGACTTTATTCATGCAGAATACATTTAAACGTGCATAAAGGATGTCTGTGGCAAAGAAAACACTTTCTTAGCGTCTAGCAACACAACATGCAGCGCAGAAGATTTACCCCCTTTAACAAGTGAAGCGCTGCACTAAATCTGTAGGAGAGGCAAAGAGCGCTCAATAGACGTTATTCACGCAGCGGCCATTTTGAAATCGAAAACGAGACTAAGTCCGCAAATTTAATGGCGTCCAGCGTCTATGGCGAAACCGAAGGCTTCATCATCACATAGACACTGCTGTGTTCCTTATTGCGAGAACAATGATCGATATGACGAGAACTCCAGACTGTCCTTTTTCAAATTCCCCACAGACAAGAAGCAGAAGAAACTATGGATCTGGAAGATTCGGCGTGGTCCTGGCAAAAATTTCATTACAGTACATGTATTACACTACGAGTGATCTTATCCGATAGCAGTTGATGTTTTACCCCTCTGCTAAGATTATAATACAACTTTAGGAATATATGTGTTGGACCTTTTACTGGTGAACGTGTTTCATAGCATCAGACAATACTAGCATTGTACACGATGTCAACAGCAGGCAGGTTCGAGGACAACAATGTATTTATAATCTATCCTGGTGCCGCTGAGGTCCGCGCGTCAGCTATAAATAGAAGTGCGCGAAGCTTGGATTTGTAAAATGTATTTCACGACCTATTGACGCAATCAACATACAGCTTTGATAAATTAAGACAGCCCATGGTTATATTAGCGTTATAAATTAACATATAGGCTTACTGACCTTATTTCAAGAAACACCATTCATAATGATCAACACTACGAACCAAGCAGACGAACACGATCGAACCGTAGCCACTACGCCAGCAGACGATCGAGATAACTAAATGTTTCATGTAAAACTCGAATGAGTTGTATTATAATCTTAGCAGAGGGGTAAAACATCAACTGGTATCGGATAAGATCACTCGTAGTGTAATACTGTAATGAAGGTCACGTTTTACATCACAAACATGTGCGCTCCTCGTGAGACACTATCTGAAGCCTTGTCGCTTTTATTCGTATCTCAAGTTGTAGAAATGACTTTATTTCGTAAGAAGTGTAGTTGAGTTGATGAAAAGATATGACAAATATGGTGTTTTTATGAGGATCTTGAATGTTCTGGTTAGATGATTTAACTTTTTTTTTGCTTTTACAAGACCTAAATCTAAGCTCTTGTTGCCTTGAATTTTTTGCCAGGATCACGCCGAATCTTCCAGATCCATAGTTTCTTCTGCTTCTTGTCTGTGGGGAATTTGAAAAAGGACAGTCTGGAGTTCTCGTCATATCGATCATCGTTCTCGCAATAAGGAACACAGCAGTGTCTATGTGATGATGAAGCCTTCGGTTTCGCCATAGACGCTGGACGCCATTAAATTTGCGGACTTAGTCTCGTTTTCGATTTCAAAATGGCCGCTGCGTGAATAACGTCTATTGTGTGCCGTTGGCGTGACCTTTGGTACGTTGACATTGACCCAATCTGAATACGGGTCTGGGTGATATGGAGGTGTGTGTTGTAAATGACGTCCTTTACCTTGAGTGAGGGTGAGTGACATAGTTTTCTGACCTTAGTGTTTCACGTTGTGCAGACATTGCTTAGGTAAAGTAGGTCAATGTATGGTTGGCTTTGACCCAGAGGGGTGTGAATGGAGTTGTCATGATGGCAGGTTTCACATGTTGTTGGAGAGAGGAGGGAGGGAGGGAGGGAGGGAGGGAGGGAGGGAGGGAGGGAGGGAGGGAGGGAGGGACATGAGAGGGAGGGAGGAACATGAGAGGGAGGGAGGGAGGGAGGGAGGGAGGGAGGGAGGGAGGGAGGGAGGGAGGGAGGGACATGAGAAGGGAGGTAACTCTTCTGTGACTATCAACCAACACCCCTGAAACAATTGTGGACACAAGTGGTCAGAAAAGCATGTCAATGAGAGACGTCAGATGAACGACTAAAGTGATTAGTCATGGCAAACAGAGAACGTATGTTGCATGTCGATATAATTTTTCGTATCAGAGATGTTCTCAGGTCTATCCAAAATCCGGTCGCTAGATAATATGGTGTCTCTATTTCCTTGTGTGGCTGAGCGTACTAGGACCAAACGACTGTGTGACTGGTTCCTCTCAGATATTGTTCCGTTCGCATCCATCTTGACGTCTCTCTGGTTTTAACCACTTTGACTTCAACCCCATGGCTGCCTATATGGCGGGGTGTTCAAAAACAGTCACACATGCAATCATCTCACCCACTTGGGTGATCCTGGGAGACTTTAGCCCAGGTACGCAACAATAACAACAACTTCAACCCCTATGTTACATGAATTTATATAAGACATAAGTGACAAATAGACATAACAGTCACAAAAACATTTTGAAAACAAAAATTCTAGTTTTTTCTCACAATTTAATCTTTGAATATCTGACATTAGAATTTAAAAAACACACCCTTCCCCCCAGAAAATTATCATAATCCTCATGCTTCATCCTCATCCTGCACTTCTCCATTCCCCCACTCGTCCTCCTCCTCGTTCTCCTCCTCGTCCTCCTCCTCCTCCTCGTCCTCCTCCTCGTTTTCCTCCTCGTCCTCCTCCTCCTCCTCGTCCTCCTCCTCCTCTTCTTCCTCCTCCTCCTCCTCCTCCCTCGCTCCTCCCTCCACTCCTCCTCCATCCTCCTCCTCCTCGCCTCCTCCTCCTCCTCCTCCTCTGTCCTCCTCCTCCTCCTCTCCTCCTCCACCACCCCCCCCATCCACGCTCCTATCCCTACTCCCTATCCCTCTCCACTCCCTAAACCCCCCTCCCTCCCCCCCTCCTCCTCGTCCGCACTCCTCGTCCTCCTTCTCGTCCTTGCTCGTCCTCGTCCTCGAGCCTCCGCTCCCTCCTCCTCCTCCTTTCTCCTCCTTCCTCCTCCTCCTACCTTCCTCCTCCTCCTCCTCCTCCTCCGTTCCCCTCTCCTACTTCTCTCTCCTCCATCCTCCTCGTCCTTTCCTTCCTCCTCGTCCTCTCCTCCTCCTCCTTCTCCTCCTCACTCGTCCTCGTCCTCCTCCTCCTCCTCCTCCTCCTCCTCCAACCACCACCACCACCACCACCACCACCACCACCATCATCCTCCTCCTCCTCCTCCTCCTCCTCCTCCTCCTCCTCCTCCTCCTCCTCCTCATCTCCTCCTCCTCCTCCTTCTCCTCCTCCTCCTCCTCCTCCTCCTCTTCTTCATCAGTGTAAATGTGCAAGAAGTTCGTTGTCCAAACAAACGTTCAGCTTACCTTTTTATGTACACTTCTGTAGATAATATTTGTGGGCCCCATGAAGTCCGAACTTGACGATTTCAGAGTGCATTACGATCGTTTCACAACAGAAAGACTTCATGAAGGTATACAATAATATCTGAGATAAAAACAGAATTGAACAATAATCCTTCCCCCTTAAAAAAACACCTTTATAATCATCATCATCATGAACATCATCGTGTTCCACAGCAGAAGGACTTCAAAAGCATAACACATATAAGAGAAATATAAAACTGAACAATCATCCTTCCTCCAAAAAAATCATCATCATGAACATCATCAGCAACATTGCTAATGTAAATGTACAAGAAGACAGTCATCCGAGCAAACGTTCAGCTTACCATATCTAGAAAGATATATTATTGTAGATAATGTTTGTGGGCTCCATGCAGTCCGCACTAGACGATTTCATAGTTCGGGTATCATTGTTTTACAGCAGAAGCACCGTAAATAATCATGAACGCGGAAGTATCCCGCTCTGGCCACATTCGCAAGTACATTCGGTCCATCACGAGTTTCCAGGGTGTCGAGGCGGTGCTGGAAGTTTGCCATTTGCGGAAATTTCACCTCGGTCGAAACTGGTGGTCGTTGGAGGCGGAGAGTTGCCTCGTTCCTAGATATCCAATGGCCGGGGACGCGTTGTCGTCACTTCCGGAGTTATTTGTAGAAGCTTACCATGTCGGAGCAGAAAAACAAATAAGAGAAATGCGAAACGATCACCCGTGCACTGAGTTTTGATGCGTGACCGGGACACTCCCCGCAGTATGTTTTGTTTGCTTTGTATGTAAGGTTTTAGCACTAGCTGTAGGTGTAAAAATGGTCAGTTATTAATATAATTGGTGAATTTAGTTGTCATGAAACTTTGTTTTGTGCTTTAATGCCATTTTCTTGTCATAATCTTACACGTTACATTACGCCGAATGCGGGCAAGTTGATCATGCACTCATCGACTCTATGATCGTGAATTTTCTGTCCTCGCCTGACCAGGGAAACGAAATAGTCAATTCAAACCAGAACTAAACAGTTATCTGCTGCCACTCATTCGAGCATTACATGAAACATTATATCACACTAGCTCGATTGTCTGCTGGCGTAGTGGCTACGGTTCGATCGTGTTCGTCTGCTAGGTACGTACGGTGTGGTTTGTTTACTTCTCTTCTGTGGGTTTTGTGCAGAAAGTATACGTGACATTAGTCTATTATGACTATTTTCGATTAGTTTTTTTATAATCTAATTAAACTTTTTGCATGCTTTAATGCCATCCTGTTGCCACGATCTAGCGATAATAACTCCTCAACACAGACCCGAAACATACCCCAACATATAGCACCGGAAGTTTTGCAACCTACCATCATGGCGCAGCTGCTAATTACCATATGACCCCTAGTGAACTCATCCCCGGCCATACCGAAGTCTCATTCTCCTAGTCTGGCCAGTGTAGGTTTTCCTCCTTCTCGGTGAAGTGGATCTGCACTGCACACCATGATGGCTTTCTACCACCTCTTGGATATGCAGAGGGAAGATCAGACTATGTCAGATGCATCCGCGCATCATACAGCTTTTTCGGTTGGGGATGTATGGTTGAGGGAACGTTTCCTGTTGCAGCTGCATCTCAGAAGTGGTTCTCTGACAGGCAGTCATACTGGTACGTCGACTAACAGCTGATCTTCAGCTTGCGTTGGTAATGCTGGCGGTGATTGAAATGCAGGAGTGGAGAGAGGAAATGCACACCTCAAATGCATAGGCTAGAGAGAATCTTTCATACCCTCTAATAAAGGGGGTGGTTTTCACAGTGGAGTTTCAATGTCCTTCTCCCTGCTCTTTCGTACGAACGTTCATGGAGCGTTGTACTGTCCTTCATCCTGTGCTTCCATACAAACGTTCATGGAGCATTCTGAATTCAGTCATGCGCGGGTTCAGTCCCCGCCTGTGGTCTTAAATTTTTTCCTGTCTGTCCCACGCAAGGCTTCGGTTTTGTATGTTAAACTTCACCGTGCTATATAGTAGATTGGTGTAGGAGGGAAAGAGTCGACCTCGTGTCTGAGGCTTGTGACCACCAGCTAAGCTTAAGCTTGAATGAGATCTTAAGTAATACCATCTGCTGGCGTGCTGGCTTGAAGACATGTTGAGCCAGCAGTCTAGCACGACAGACAAGTGGTAGATTTGAGTCAACGTTTCTCCCACTTTGCTTCTGTAGCTGTTCTTTGGCCAGGTTACAAATGGTGGGAGAGGGCATACTGTTTCTGTTCTGGGTGGGGTTTGGAAAATAATTTGTCTTCATCCATCATGCAACATTTGTTAATACAGCGGGATTCGTACACTTGAAAGAGTAGTACAGTCGAAATAACAAGCACAAGAAGCACCACATAACTTTCTTGAAAAGTCTACTGTTTGTAGACACGATGAAGGTGGACACATGCGTTGTGCAAATGGCGTCGGTGTTCTTTGTAGAGACAATCCGTAACCTCCCAGTTTTTCCAGAGTCGACACAGCCGTAACACAGACAGAAAAACACAGATCTTGCCATTTCTTCAAGCGACTGCACTCCCGATCATTCGTCAAAAGTTTTCAAACGCTTGCTGAAAGATTCCATGTCAGGGCGGTAAATGACATTCCCAAGCGAGTTTTTCCATGTCAACTGTCTTTGATATCCACTGATCCACCAGGCGTTGCCGTCTTGGCGGTGGACGAGTATAGTTGCACATGGCATTTCACCTTGTTTTCCTGGATTTTTCCAATTCACTTTTAGCAGGGTGACCAATGCAGATTTTTAACATGCAAGTAATGAATATCATCCTATCAGTCTTTGTTTGCTTATTTCACTTTCCAAAAATGTTTAGGAATCTCATAGGTTTTTACTTAATAGAGGGTGCAGGGATTTTTGTTAGATAAATTTAGTTCAGTTTCATACGCTTTGTATGCATAGTAATAGGTCAGAATAAATGGACGACGTGAAAATTTAGGACAAGCAGCGTCTGTCTCCGGCGTGGAAGTAATGTCCTCGCAGTTGTCTTCGTCGGAACTGTTTCTGCTTTGATGGGAAACCGTTTTGCTGCGTCGGCACCGTCAGATGATTCCATAGCGGGGTGAAAAGGGGGGTGATAGCCGGGGTCGGAAAGGGAAAGTGAATCCTTACACTAAATCCGACTAATTGTTTCTTTTTTGGTGTTTCTTAGCCCGGATAATCCAAAATGGCGGAGACCGTGCCAATTGGCTTGCCGCGTATAGATGGCAGAGCCTGAAATGTGCTTCTCACTGTCCGATAATGGAAAAGTGTACGTGCACGGAGGTATTTGTTGTTCCAGGGTTCATTTGCACATTTTGAGGTGTATGTATAGGTTATTTCTGGACAAACACTGTCGAAATTTATGTTATAATTTGCATACACGATTCATCGTACTGTACATGTTCACGCTCTGAATTAAGTCCCTTGAATTGATCGAAGTGTGTCGAGGCCCCATTCTATATCACTAGAGACTTTGCCTAGCAGCAAAAGTGTTTCTATCCCAGTTAACATCACGTGATGGAAGGTTTTCGTACGAAATATGCAAATGGAGGTCACTGTTACAAGTCGGCCTCTGAGTCTAGGGGTATGTTAATTTATCACTGGTTGGATGAGGCCTGACTTGCACACATAACAGTCACTGCTTTCATTCGCGCTGTCTCTTTCTCTCAAAACCAGAAGAAAAGGTCATGAGGAATCAATTAATAATGATTTAATCAAATAATGACAAACTATAATATATTCCTGCAAAAATCAAGCGTGCACGAGAAGAGTGGTTAGTACTAGACCAGTCTTAATTAATGAATGGTAAAGCTTATCTTCAGTTCCACTTGGATGACTTATCTCGTGAGTCTCTTGGAAGCGCTCTCCGAATGTTCGTCGATGAAACAACGTTCGTATAACACGAGTTTACTAACTTTCAATTCCAGAATTTTCCAGGGGAAGGTAGGTTCACAATTACCGCTGAATGTATAGCGACGACAGCAGCTTTGGTGGGAACTTGTCTCTAGTCGCAACAGAAGGGTGACGACGGCAGCATTGATGTGGTAGCAGTGACAGCAGCTCCGGTGGGCAGCGTTGATGGGGTAACAGCAACAGCAGCTCTGGTGGGCAGCGTTGAGGGGATAGCGGCGACAGCAGCTCTGGTGGGCAGCGTTGAGGGGGACTCGCCTCCGTTCATAGCAAAAGGGTTTTCGACAACAGCGTTGATGGTCAGGCACCTCTGAGACGAGTTGGAGGGAATACTCAGCAGGGACTTTGGGGCGAGCCTTGTGCTCTGCTTGCGTGGTTAGTCTGAAGTGAGGGGACGATGATTCTCGTTGCTTTTCATGAACCTCCATGCTGAGTGGGTGAGCCACTCATGTCGTGACACGCCATGGTGATCTGTTGACTCCACCCCCAGATTTGGGAGCCAGCTGCGATCTCAAACTAAATTGTCGCTGATTTTCCCATAATTAACTCTTTCCTGGGGACTAATGTACTAGCCTCTCCACAGGACGGTGGCAGGACACTTCGTTGATGTCTGACACGCCATACGGTCTGCACCTGCACATGGAATCTCTAGATAACAATAACTGCCTTCTCTATTCCTTCTCTTTCAGTGACCCTAACTTCAAAGTGGCATTGTTCACAGATGGGCCTGGAGAACAATCGCTGCATTCTCTATTCATTCCCTTGATCCGCTTGGCTGAACTCACAGATGGGGACCATTACATCACATGAGAGGCTTGTGGGATAGCCGATCTGCTCCCTGATATACGCCCTTAAAGCAGTTCTAAGACTATTTTGCTCAAAACTCTTAACTTACTCCTGTTGAGGCAATAAACAAGCGTTTATTCGATTAAATAAATTGTTTGTGTTGAAATGGAAACAAGTTTTGACATCTGAATGATTTCTGTAAAAAGTGGAGAAAAAATAGTATCAGAACGAACTATTTTGGCGCAATGCTGTAATGTGAAGGGTCAAGTCTATTACGCATTCATTGCGAACTGTGCCTGAGTCACTACTGACTCGGGTTCACAGAATGTCGAGGCACAACATGTTAGACAAAACTGTCTCCAATTGAAGCTGGGTTGCTTTCTTTCACTTTGAAAATTTCCCGTACTATTCGAGATGTCACCATGGTATGTTCTATCAAATGAAAAAATCCTTTGTTATTTCGTCTATCGGCAAGTTATTCACCGACTCTAGCGCCAGGACGCAGCCATGTTCTATCGGATGTTTACCTTGCCAAGTGATGATTGGCCGTTTCGTTGACGTATTCTGACGCTTGCCTCCCTCTCGGCTTGCCCTCAAGGAGGGTTCCTAGCGTAGGCAACGCGCCCCTGATGCAGATAGTTCGGACAGACAGGCGATCTAACACACACAACAGAACCAGAACAACTAGGTGATAAAAAGTGTTAATCTGATTTCCTTGCAGCCATTCACACCTGTACTCATTACGCAATGTTAATGACTAATTGAACAAATATGGATTTGTTTTCCTTTTACAGCGCTTGCAAGAAGGGACAAACAACCAGTAAATATAAAAATATATAAATCGTCGATTTAGTCCAAAATTGACTTATTTGGCTTGTATCTCAGAAAAAGCCCCAACGACTTAAGGCACATTTTATGAGATTCAGTCACATTTATTACAGACGTAAATTTAAACAAGTTACAGAGGAGAAAATTCCACAAAAGTTGTGTGCATCACTCACTCTCTCACTCACTTCATCCACTGAGCGAGGACTTAAAGTTAAAGCGATCCCATTAGATTTTGCCATATTCCCATTTCATTGAATCTCCCGCGTTCGCGATTGTATCATGCAGCTGCTGAATCTTTTGGTCAGGTCAGCACTAACAATAGAAATGACTATCGCGCTGTTGCTACTGACGGAAACGGCCGAAATGAAAATTGTCGGATAACGAAATAGGACGGAAATGGCCGAGCGGAGATTGCTCTATACTTAATAAATTGCCTTTGGGGGGAAAAAGTCAGCTTCCCGCACTGGTCTGGCAAATGTAAACAAATTGATCGACAATGAATTATTGCTTCATTACGCTAAAAGAATCTTTGATTACGAAAGTGATACAGTACTTTCTTTCAGTCCTCGAATTAATTAATTGCAGATGCACATGAAAGACACTACTATGTGAAAAGACGATTATTACCAGTCCCCTGTAGCTTTTGTCATAGGAAAGACGGTGGTTTATCCTGAAACGTAGAGCGTTCCCTACTTGCATATGAATGGCATGACGATTTCACCCGAAATATGGGTTTTCATCGTTTTCTTTGACCTTATTACCCGATCAAATGATACTTTCCTCTAAAATTGTTTGTTTAATCAATCACACACAACAAATACAACAATCTATGGTAGCGCTTCCTTTAACGGACCACGCTAGTGAACTCGTCCAAGAAATGGGGTGCTTGAAGTTGACGAGTTTCACCGCCAGACGGGCCACATAACTCCATTGGCTTAGATTTGCTGTGTATTTACATCGGCGTTTATGCTCGAGACAGGGCCTCACATGCTGCAATACAAACATCGATCGAGCGATCGAGCTCATTGCAATTTGGTTGTTTTCATGTGTGGAGGTCACTGCGGATTAAACGACCAACTTCACTGATGTTGTGGCGTTGCACAAATCAGCGATCGAGTACAGTATGAATTGGCCCCAGCTGCAGCTTTTATCGTCCTTCGCCTCAACGTCTACGTAGTTATTGAATAGAGTTGTTTGCCTGCCTGCCTGCCTGCCTGCCTGCCCGCCCGCCTGCCTTCCTGCCTGCCTGCCTGCCCGCCCGCCCGCCCGCCTGCCTGCCCGCCCGCCCGCCTGCCCGCCTGCTTGCCTGCCTTTGTAGAATCCTAAATCAGGCCAAGGCACCGCGACGAAAAAAAGTATTCTACGCCACAGAATAAATCATTCAAGACAGTGATTACTGAGTGGGATACATAACACTGGGAAACAAAGCTTGATAGAGTAATCTCAAATGAGTGTGCATTTTTTTGTCGCCTATGAAATGGCTGGACGCAGACAAACAAAAGCTGTACTTCCTCTTGGGAATCGAATTGTGCAAGCTTTCAGGCGTAAAATCTGTGAGATAAGACCACGTTGCATTTACACTGCCCCACTAATCCAGATCGGTCGCGATGCGTGAAGAGTACATCTCTATATGCCCCCCCCCCTCCCTGCTCCACCACCCCCCCTGCTCCATCCCACCCCCAACTGCCAACCCAATCCCCCCCCTTCTCTGGAGAGAGAGAGAAAGAGAGAGAGAGAGAGAGAGAGAGATAGAGAGAGAGAGAGAGACTGACTGACTGACTGACTGACTGACTGACTGACTTTATTGTTCAGGCCACCGGCCCATCACAAGTACATACATGACTTGCTTCCATGTCAGGAGCTCCGCATTCTCTATCAACATTGAGAAGGTATGGCATAAACAACTGGAAGTACATACTCGCATACATTACTGTCTAGGTTGTGCAAGTGTAGCAATCATTTGACACATTATTTACATGTACAATCAGACAGCATTGCTTTAGGTGATTTGTTCTGGACAAGTCAGACACTGATCTCGTAGTTGGAAGGCATAATAAATGTACATTGCCACCCTGCGTGTTTTCATAAAACCACATCCAGAGAGAGAGAGAGAGAGAGAGAGAGAGAGAGAGAGAGAGAGAACGAACGCTTTTTGGGTGGGCGTCCGGCTTTTTCCAAAGCAAAGAAATCAAATCACATTTTGCATACGGAGATACATAAGGTGGAACATCTGTGCCGGAATCGCATCAAATAAGCATGTCTACCTATACATCCAAATAGAAAGCGTTACATTCTGGTGAATTTACAGCCAAACCTCTTCGCTTGAAAGCTCTTGTTGCTCTAGTTATTGTGTTATTTTCATTGCTTAAAGGAGTTCTCATTGGATTTTCAATAGGTGGCACAAGATGTAACAACAGGTATCGTTCTCTCAGGTCCTGCAGAGCAGGGCATCGCAACATAAAATGAAATTTATCCATCTTTTTTCTCTATATAATGGACACAGCAAGTCATATGATTTCTTCATATATCTTTGTCTATGAATGTACAAATCGGTGATGCCCATTCTAAAACGGACGAAAACATCTCTGGAAACCTTGTTATCGATACTAACAAGGTACTTTTCTACTACACATTGATTTTTTAATTTCTTCGTAGAAAATATATATGTTACTTCCGTTCAGGTTTTCCATCCATTGAATTCGGAAATGATCTATACGTCTATTTAGAAGACACTTAATGAAGACACGATCATTTGCAGTGGACTGGTCCATCCAAACACCTTCAAAACCAAACTTGACCAACAAATACTTGACCATCATTGCCCATGAGAAGTAATTGTGAGGAAGACTACACATCATACGATAAGCTCTTTTAGGTAGTCTGTCATTGTCCATCTTCAGAATATTCAGTCAGTACTTTATACTCCAGAAAATAGCATTAATGCACAAAGGAAAGCGTCCTGTTTCACCATAGCACATTAAATTATGGGTTCTTGATGACACATTCGAAAATGACTTTAAAGCATGCAGATGAACACTTGCAATGGCTTTGCATTCATGAACTCCTCAAACCTCTGCCCCGTACAAAAGAATGGGCTGAATTTGAGCATCAAACAGCTTGAGAGAGAGAGAGAGAGAGAGAGAGAGAGAGAGAGAGGAGAGAGAGAGAGAGAGAGAGAGAGAGGAGAGAGAGAGAGAGAGAGAGAGAGAGAGAGAGAGAAACTTTGAACTGTGAACTTTGAAACATTATTTGTCAGACCACAAGCCCATAGACGAATTAGGAAATGAGGGACTTGCCTCAAGAGGCAAGTAAACAAGGGGGGGGGGGGGAATCAACAATGGTACAACATAGCCAGCATGTCCCCGCTACTCACTGATTCTACATCCTGAAACGTCTATGCTATAGATCTTGACCAAAAGGCGATGGCGTATCCACACGCCTTTAAACAAATATTGAAAAACGTTTCGGTCTGGAATCGAGGACAGTAGCTGAAGCCTAACTTTTCAACCCAGCGTTTTGAACAACAAATCATTACACTCCAGTGTACACTTACTGGCTTACACGTGTCTGGGTTTCTTGCCAGTTTTAATCAGCAAGGAAAAAGACCTGTGCAATTTGATGACAACTTGATAAGGTGACGACACACAGCAGTTTATGGGAGTTGCAGTGTCAAATCTGCCATTGGAGCATTTTGGAATAACAAAATTTAAATAAACTCAAACTAGTTGATCGTTGTTCAGGACAGTACATAATGCCGACCTGAAAGTACGTGAATATACAACTACTAACACCAATACACCCCTCCCCCTCCCCGTCCTCTTCCCCTACCCGTACTCTCAACCTCCCCGCCCTCTTTCCCTCCCCGTTCTCTCCCCTTTCCCGCCCCCATTTCCCCCATGGATGGTATGTCCGTTTGAAGCATTCAAAGCAGTAGGACATTTGTGTGAACTTTGAACACCCTTTGCAGGAATGCAGAGCTTCAGCACATCCGTCACACCAGCCATGTACTAGTTCGGATGTGTTCCTTACTCTACTCAGTCGCCTCAGTCCGTTGTTCATGTCATTAGTCTCCACGTACATGACTCCGACCAAGGCACACTGCACGTGTTTCTTTTTTCTTGGGATCACAACTGAAACATGTTTGATTGGCTCTGAGTCCACCGTCTTGTGCCCAGGAACTTGGAAGTGCCTATGCAGACAAAGGATTCGCATGTGCTGTGCGTGCGGTCTGGTCCAATGGGGGTGATGTTTCAGGTGTAGCTTCGGACGTTATAGGTTTCACTGCAAAACTTTCGTGTGTCCTGGGTGTGTCACGGAACACATCAGGTTC
Organism: Theodoxus fluviatilis; assembly: GCA_034096865.1. Taxonomy (NCBI): domain Eukaryota; kingdom Metazoa; phylum Mollusca; class Gastropoda; order Cycloneritida; family Neritidae; genus Theodoxus; species Theodoxus fluviatilis. Next base: position 82,208 of record JAWQFJ010017081.1, on the reverse strand, counting down.
ACACGCTGCTTCAGGCAGTTCCATTTCCTGAGAGGACAAGTGTGTCAGAAGAGGAGAAGGCTTCAGCTGATCTTCTGTGGACTTGTTTTGTCTATAATTGTCCCTGCCTTTGCTTCCGAACAGCTTCTGGGATGTAATTCATGAACGTGGACTTTCAGCATAGTCTTATACTAGTCTTAGGCTACTGCCGCTGGTCTCGGACCACTGTCGTAATCTACAATTCATTAACGTGGACTGTCGTAGTCTACAATTCATGAACGTGGACTTTGGTTCAGTCTCGGACTGAACTGCTGACTACGCTGGTCCAAGGGTTTGCTGTACTAGACACCAAAGTCCGAGACCGCCGCGAAATTAAATGGCTGATCTGTCTACGGTTCGCACAGAAAAAGCTGGTTTTTTATGACACTAGAAACCCTTCCAAAGAAAATGTAAGCTATGAACAGCATTAAATTATCAAAGTTGTATGTTGATTGCATCAATAGGTCGTGTATGGGGTGTTCAAGGAGGGGTAGTACCTCTGGTGGAGGGACACGTCGTGCTCTCTATGGGAGTAGTTCGTCCTTCCTTGGTCCCCCATTGTCACCCAGCTCTCACCAGTGGCTCCTAGAAACTGTAGCGTGCGCAGTGGCCACACCCCGGGCAACAGCTTCGACTGGCTGGCTAAACCTGGTGAGGGTAGCCGACGGGTCTCGAACCCTCGGTGATCTAGGTATGTCTACCTAAGCTCGTGAAGACTGGATTCGGCGGACTAAGCGGAGGAACCACTAAATGGTCAACGGTCAAGAAGGCGATTCCCAGCAAAGCGTTGTGGAGTGACAAGACACATAGGACATCATGGCCATAAACTGCACCCGTTTCTGTCTCCAGCCGTCTCGACTCTGTCCAACTACTGGATCAAAATGGTCTCGGGCGAGAGAGTGAGGTCGACGAACTGCGCAACTCTCTCACTTAAATCCAAATCATGGCGCAAGTCACTTTTGTCATCCATCCCATCCCATCATTCACCGACAAGTCATGTGGCGACAGGCAAGCGACGAAGCGGCAGGTGTTGGTACACTGGGAGCCGTAGCCGTAACCCTGCACACAGGCGGCCCAGGGCATTGGGTCGTTCTTTGCTACACGGAGCAGCGGTGGAGTCCGGCAGCCCCCTGGGCGACTCAGCAGCCCTCTTCAGGAATGCACTGCTCACCTCCATGGCGAGAGGAAGGGGCTAGAAATGGTGCTCTAACAATTGCCTGCTCCAGCCTTCCCTAGCCAGCTCACCGCGGCTGGAGGGGACCCTGTACCAGCGGTCGAATCCCAAAAAAACACAAAGAAAAAAACGAGGATAGTTCCTCTCAAATTGGGCGCATGGAATGTGCGCACACTCCTGGACAGAGACGATGCAGACAGACCACAGAGGAGAACAGCCCTGATTGGTAAAGAACTCGCCAGATACGGCATCGACATCGCAGCCCTGAGCGAGACCAGGTTGGCTGGAGAAGGAGAGCTCTGTGAAAGAGGCTCTGGTTACACATTCTTCTGGAGTGGCAGACCTAGCGAGGAGCGGCGTGAAGCTGGCGTTGGCTTTGCAGTTAGGACAACTCTTGTCAGTAAGCTGGCTGGACTTCCCAAGGGAGTGAACGACAGGCTCATGACCATGAAACTCCCACTGATGGCTGGAAGGAAGCATCTCACCATCATCAGTGCCTACGCCCCAACCATGACCAACCCAGATGAAGTGAAGGCAAAGTTTTACGAATATATTCACACTGTCATTGTCGACGTTCCAAAGGCGGACAAACTCATCTTGCTAGGTGACTTCATCGCAAGAGTTGGCAAAGACAACGTTGCCTGGGAAGGAGTCCTTGGACATCACGGATTGGGCCATTGCAACAGCAACGGTCTTCTCTTGCTCCAGACCTGCGCTGAGCATGAACTGCTGATCACCAACACGATCTTCCGCCTACCTACCCGTAACCGGACGTCATGGATGCACCCCCGCTCAAAGCACTGGCATCTTATTGACTACGTCATCGTGAGGAAGAGGGACAGGCAGGATGTACGAGTGACCAAGTCCATGTGCGGCGCTGAATGCTGGACAGACCACCGCCTCATTATCTCCAAGCTCAACATCCGCATTCAGCCTAAACGACGCCCCCAAGGGAAAAAGGCCCCCAAACGGCTGAATGTTGCCAAGCTGAAGATCGCCAGCTGCAAGCAGTCCTTTGTGGACGCTCTGGAAGAGCGCTTGAAATCCACCTCTCCGGACAACCAGAATGTAGAGGCAAATTGGGCGTCACTCAGAGAGCTGATTTACACCACAGCTACAGAGACCCTGGGGCCCCAGACCAGGAAACACAAGGACTGGTTTGATGAGAACTGCGAAGACATCAAGCAGTTACTGGATGAGAAACACCACCTCCACCAAGCTTGCCTCAATAACCCAAGTCCACGGCAAGGAGAGATGCGTTCTACAACATACGCAGAACTGTACAGCAAAAGCTCCGTCAGATGCAGGACGATTGGCTCAGCAACAAAGCCGACGAGATCCAAGGCTATGCAGACAGGCGTGACTATAAGAACTTCTACAACGCCTTGAAAGAAGTGTATGGCCCCACGTCCTCAGGATCAAACCCCCTCCTCAGCGCAGACGGCAACACACACACTCATCACAGACAAAGAGAAGATCTTGGAGAGGTGGGCCGAACATTTCGACAACGTCCTAAATCGCCCTTCGACAATCAACGAAGAAGCCATCAATCGTCTCCCCCAAGTGCCCACCAACAAAGCACTGGATGACCCCCCAACCTTGCTTGAGACCCAGAAAGCAATTTGTCTTCTCTCCAGTGGCAAAGCACCTGGTTCAGACGCCATACCAGCTGAGGTTTACAAGGACTGAAAGGCTCCACCAGCTGTTTCTCTTGACGTGGGAGCAAGAGACGATTCCGCAGGATTTCACAGATGCCTCCATCATACATCTCTAGATGCGAAAAGGAAATAAACAGGCTTGTGACAACCACAGAGGCATATCACTGCTTTCTATCGCAGGAAAGATCCTTGCCAGAATCTTGCTCAACCGCCTCACAGCCCACCTTGACCAAGGACTTCTGCCTGAAAGTCAGTGTGGATTCCGAAAAGAACGAAAAACCATCGACATGGTGTTTGCTGCCAGGCAGCTGCAAGAGAAATGTCAGGAGCAGAACTCCGACCTGTTCTCCACCTATGTTGACCTGACCAAGGCTGTTGACACCGTTAGCAGAGAGGGCCTGTGGAAGATCATGGCCAAGTACGGTTGCCCAAGGAAATTCATCGTCTTGGTGCAACAATTCCACGAGGGCATGCAGGCCAGAGTCCAGGACAGCGGAGACTCATCTGACCCTTTCCCAGTCACAAACGGGGTCAAGCAGGGCTGCGTCCTGGCACCAACACTGTTTAGCCTCATGTTTTCTGCCATGCTGTCAGAGGCCTTCAGAGACGAGGACGTTGGTGTCAACCTGAGGTTCCGCACAGACGACAGACTGTTCAACCTGCGGAGGCTTCAGGCAAAAACAAGGTAATGACAGACATCCTCAGAGACCTGCTGTTTGCTGATGACTGTGCCATCAACGCTGTCTCAGAAGCCGACATGCAATGAAACGTTAACCTGTTCTCCAGCGCCTGCACAAACTTTGGTCTGACGATCAGTACGAAGAAGACTGAAGTCCTCCATCAGCCCGCGCCTGGAAAGCCCTACGTTGAGCCCAACATCACTGTCAACGGCCAGAGACTAAACACAGTGAACCGTTTCACATACCTAGGCAGCACACTGTCTCAGAATATTACCATCGATGACAAAGTGAACATCAGAATTGCCAGAGCCAGCTCCACTTTTGGCAGGTTATATCCAAATGTCTGGAACAGAAGAGGCATTACCATTCAGACCAGGCTGAAAGTATACAGGGCAGTGGTGCTCCCCACACTGCTATATGCATGTGAAACATGGACTGTCTATCAACGCCATGCTAGAAAACTGAACCACTTTCACACAACAAGCCTCAGGAAGATCCTCGGCAAAAAGTGGCAGGACAAAATTCCAGACACAGTGGTACTGACCAAAGCAGGTCTCACCAGCATCTTCACCCTCCTGATGCAGTCACAGCTTCGCTGTGCAGGGCACGTAGTCCAGATGCCAGACGAGAGACTGCCAAAGAGACTCTTCTATGGCGAGCTCCAGCATGGCCAGCGGTCCCACGGTGGGCAAAAGACGCTTCAAAGACACCCAGAAAGCCTCACTGAAAGCTTTTGCCATCAGCCCAGACACGTGGGAACGAGCTGCAAAGGATCGATCCACCTGGCGCCCTTCCATTCACAAAGGTGCCAAGACATGCGAGGCAAACAGGATCACCGCCGCAGAAAAGAAGAGGCAAACCCGAAAGGCCCGTGCTGTCAACCCTCCTGGAGACGTCCCACTTGTCCCATGTCCCTTCTGTTCCCGAACCTTCCGTGCCAGGATCGGCCTCGTTAGCCATCTGCGCACACACAGACAGAGCCAGTCCCAGCAACCCCCCGGATGACTAGAGTGGTCCTCGTCGACTCGACGGACGAACAACACAGGTCGTGAAAGCGTTTACATTTTACAATTGGAAATGCAGGTCGCCGAGCATCTCAAGCTTCGCGCACTTCTATTTATAGCTGACGTGCGGACCTCAGCGACACCAGGAAAGATTATAAATACATTGTGTTATGAAAACACTGCTCAGATTAAATTGCTTTATTTTTGGTAACTGAGAAAATGTGTGACGATGTACGCCAGGGTTTCATGAGTTTGCCTCAGCTCGCACTTCATTTGTCACCTTCTCCCACGCTGTCCGTCTTCTTTTGTTTGCTTGGGCTGTGTGTATGCTGCTGTTAATGTATCCGTATCTTGCTGACACCGCTTTTACGATAGCTACCGATTCCCGCTCCGTGAAATCGGGGCTTTTCTTCGAGGTTTTGCTACCGATCGTGACTGACATTTTTGACGGGACGTTTGAAGCGGTACGCTATGCGCCTGTGGCTGGAGTGTGTGTGTGTGTGTGTGTGTGTGTGTGTGTGTGTGTGTGTGTGTGTGTGTGTGTGTGTGTGTGTGTGTGTGTCACTGTGTGTGTATATTTTCCTCATCAAGACAGATTTTTGTTCCATCCCTTCCTTACTGAATTTCAATTGTTCTCACTTGGAAATCTTGCCATATTATAAAACTTGATCTTCTGCTGGTTTGCCTCTTGCTGATGAACTTAATAAACGGTGACACACACACACACACACACACACACACACACACACACACACACACACACACACACACACACTCCAGCCTCAGGTCGCACTTCATTTGTCACCTCCTCCCACGCTGTCCGTCTTCTTTTGTTTGCTTGGGCTGTGTGTATGCTGCTGTTAATGTATCCGTATCTTGCTGACACCGCTTTTATGATAGCTACCGATTCCCGCTCCGTGAAATCGGGGCTTTTCTTCGAGGTTTTGCTACCGATCGTGGCTGACACTTTTGACGAGAAGTTTGAAGCGGTACGCTATGCGCTTGCGCACTGGGCGGAATCCCCGCGAATTCCTCCTCATTCTAAAAATAACCCATAGACTAGGTCAATCATCCCAGCCAACACCCAGTCTGGGTTCGTGAATCGTAGACTCGCTTAGTCCCAGACTATTCTCAGACTACGCGGTTGTCTGGGACTAGTCTGGGACTCAAAAGTCCAAGACCAGTGCTCTCGAAAGTCCACGTTCATGAATTACACCCCTGACGCCTGTAGTCTCGCTGCTTCTTTGACGGGGATTTCCGGTTTTGGCGGGGAAAACATTATGAACTTGCATGGCGACCACGACGCACGAATGGACTCGCCCACACCATTGTTACAGAGGTAAAAATCAGAATTTGAGTCAATGTTCCAATTATCCAAACGATGAGACTCAAAAAGTTCGCTCACCGCACAGCGTAGGATGTTAGGCAGCTTCTCCTCTAACATGGGGCTCCAGTACACCGTACAAGTCCCGGTGTACAGTTGTCTAACTCAGAGCTCGACTCGAACACAACCAGCCTGAACGAGGGAGAGAGAGAGAGAGAGAGAGAGAGAGAGAGAGAGAGAGAGAGAGAGAGAGAGAGAGAGACAGAGAACGAACAAACGAACGAATGAATTTAATGTTTAGGCCACCGGCCCATTACAATGAAACACGGACAAATTGTATCAAACGCGAACAACGGCTATTACAGTCATCAAAACTGGCACCCAGTTGTGGCAAGCACGATGTACACGATGTACACGATCTGCACGAAAGAGAGCGGTATCCATCATCGACATAATCATATTTTTAGTGCAGTCCGTGTAGGGAGCTGTCGTGTTGGCGGTGCCTGGCGCATCTCGGTTCTGCCTTTGTTGACAAACATGTCCCGCGTGTAGGCAACCGAGTCTGAAGCACATGGAGCTGGAGTCGAAACGGTGTCCTCAGACGTACCGCGCCGGAGAGCCGTTGCGCCTGTATAGCCAAAATGGCTGCCTTCGGGGAAAGGAAGAAAGTCGTCATCACAAATATGCACTGTGGCAAGCATTTCGACCTGTGATTATTACCCAGCCTATGCGAGACGTTACAAGAAGTTAGGCTGGTATTGTACTTTTTTAAAATAAAAGAATAACTGCTCTGAAATAATTACTGGGCAAGATGTTAGCAAACATTTCCAAGGCAGATAGCGAAACAATTTTAAGGGAAGCAACTCTTATATCTTACATTAGCCCTTTGTTTGTTGTGTAATCTCCCTTGAAGTGAGCATCGAAACATTCTTGCTTACACCAAGTTAGCACTGTCGTTTTGACATAAATTTCTATTCGAGCGATGCCGAGCATTCATGCACAGCTACAGCTTAACGTATTTCATCAGTTCCACAAGGAACGAGCAGTCTGCAGCTGCTGGTTTACTCATTTGGTTGAGAAGCGCAATCCGCGGCGATGAGAAGGCATCGCGGAAGCCATCTTGGCTACCGTTGGGTCAAAACAAGTCGTTCAAGAGGGCACACCGGTTGCTCGGCTACCGGTAGGCTACCGGTAGGTCGTCTTGAACGCACGGAGGATCTTCCTGAAAACTTGATCGAAGTCAGAGGGTCGATCAGTAGATGTAGGTGGGAGAGGAGGTGAAGACCCATCGCGATCAGCTTGATTGACACCGCCGACACCCATTGCACTACACACCCCGGCGACTCCTTCCCGCACTGCACTTTCCATCCTTTCCATCCGGCGAGTCAGAGCCTCCCCCATCTCGTCCATGCCGCTTTGGAGGGCAGCGTGAATCTCCCCACGGGGAACCTCTTTGTTTGCTGAAGGTGATGACAAGTCGGGATGATGGACAGGAATGGAAGGTGGCGTTGTTACAGCAGGAGACTCTTGAATGAGAGAGAGAGAGAGAGAGAGAGAGAGAGAGAGAGAGGGAGAGAGAGAACACACATAGAGAGACAGAGCGTCGGTGTCCATGATTGTAACGCGTCCCAACTCTAGAGTGTGCGTGTGTGCGTGCGCGATCATGCTCATCTTACCATAGCTCAACTTTCCTCACAACACATGACGGCATCCCATGTAACCCCACACAGCACAACACAGCACTCCTTGTTAAAGTGCGCCATGCCATACCACACCCCGTTTGTACCATCACACAAGTTGCATCACAGCTGAACACGTCAGACTACACAGGTCACCATGTAACATATCACTATAAATTGCATCATACTACATCCTACAATATTATGGATCAATCCCCACCAAGTCAAACATCTCGGTGCGTAGCATTGCATCTCATTGCGCCACATCACATAACAATACTCGTACATATAATGCCCATCACATTGCATCGCGTTACATCATAAAGGTACACAGTACATTACGTTATATCACACCACACCACATCACAGTACACCACATCACACTATATCACACGACACAAATACCGTCACATTACGTGACATAGCATCACACGAAACATCCCAGCACATCATACCACACCACCACACACCACATCAGGGCCTCACATCATATCGCACTACTACAACACATAGTACATCACTACACCATACAACACATCACATCCCATCACACTACACCACACAACGCAACAACACATCACATGACATCACACTACACACAACACATCACATTACATCACATCACGTCACGGCGGATTTGGTATCACATCACACCACACCACATCACATGACTTAGTATTGCTAGTGAGCCACTACATCATTTGCAAACAGCTGCTAATTCTGAAGCGAGTTTTCAAGTGCAACTGACACCCAGTGCATAAAATTAATAGTCTGGACAAATCTTTGTCGGTGATAGATTATTTAATTCCCGATTATACTAAATGGAATTATTCTCCGCCGAGGATGAAAGGGCTGGTATCAGTGTTCAGCAGAGCATACAAAACGGGCTGTCGATCGCAGTCCCGAGAGAAACTGCCTTCCTTTGTGTGTTGGGTTCGCGTGGGAAAACGAACAGCATCCTCTACTCGTTCTCGCTTGGCAGCAGTCCGACACGCTGTGTGGACATCATAACTAATAAATCAAAGGCGCAGTCAAGTTCTGCGCCATTGCTATGAGAAAGATTAATTGAATGAAATGTGCGCATACGTGGGTTTTTTCCTCGATGGAAAAACTTGATGAGTTCCTGACATAAAAGCTAGCAGGCAGACTGCATGAGATGAGACAGGCAGGAGAACAGGCAGACAAATCGACTCGTGCGACAATAGAGAACACACAAACATGTTTATATAAAACAATACATGTACGGGGGCGGGGTGGGGTGGTTGGGGTGGGTTGGGGGTTGGGGCAGACCTCCATACAAACAGGGTGGAGTGGATCCAACAAGAGAAAGAAGTGGATCCAACAAGGGAGAGAAATTCCCATCTGCACTAGATGCCCCCTGGTGGCACCTGGTACTGCTGCAGGTCACCGAGGTCGAGCTACAGGAGGCGTCTGACCACGCCTCCAGTTGGTGGGGAGACTGTCTTGCGGCAGCCGCCGTATGAACTCTGACAGACGTGGAGCGGAGCAGCTCAGTGCTGCCCTAGTCCCACGTCTTGCAAGTGCGCATTGAGATTATCATACACAAAGAAGCCAACAAGCAAAGACAAAGCAGACAAAACCAACCAACCCACCAACCCACCAACCCACCAACTCACCAACCAACCCACCAACCAACCCACCAACCCACCAACCCACCAACCAACCCACCAACCAACCCACCAACCAACCCACCAACCAACCAACCAATCAACCAACAAACTAACCAACCAACCAACCCATTAACCCACCAACCAACCAACCAACCAACCCACCAACCAACCAACCAATAAACAAACAAACCACGCAGTCTGGCGAAGAGGGACAAGATTCCTGGGCACCCCCCCCCCCCCCCCCCCAATACAGCACCAGGCATGAAACATTGCCCCATGATTCGAGTCCACAGTACCAAAGACTGGTTCCATCTGGTTGATGCCTTTTTTCATTTTTTCCCTTTTGACTGTCGTTCAAGTAAATTATTCAGGCAACGTGAGCTGGCATTGGGAATTAGGCAGAAACAAGTTTGGACTGCCCTTTTCCATTAAATGGGGGTCCTAAAGGAAAAGTGCACATTTTGTCAGAAGCTAAACAACAACAAAAATATGTTCAGACCGCACATCTTGTTCAAAATACTTTTTCCCTCCTCCTCTTTGTTATAGATGGAAAAGTGAAACTTTGTGTTGGAAGCCGGTTTGTGAGCTCGCTTTCGGCACTGAGCGAGAGGGGGAGGTCACGTGACATGATGCTGTGACGTGGTACGATACTAGTGTGACGTGGTACGATACTAGTGTGACGTGGTACGATACTAGTGTGACGTGGTACGATACTAGTGTGACGTGATACGATACTAGTGTGACGTGGTACGATACTAGTGTGACGTGGTACGATATTAGTGTGACATGGTATGATACTAGTGTGACGTGGTACGATACTAGTGTGACGTGGTACGATACTAGTGTGACGTGGTACGATACTAGTGTGACGTGGTACGATACTAGTGTGACGTGATACGATACTAGTGTGACGTGGTACGATACTAGTGTGACGTGGTACGATATTAGTGTGACATGGTATGATACTAGTGTGACGTGGTACGATACTAGTGTGACGTGGTACGATACTAGTGTGACGTGGTACGATACTAGTGTGACATGGTATGATACTAGTGTGACGTGGTACGATACTAGTGTGACGTGGTACGATACTAGTGTGACATGGTATGATACTAGTGTGACGTGGTACGATACTAGTGTGACATGGTACGATACTAGTGTGACGTGGTACGATACTAGTGTGACGTGGTACGATACTAGTGTGACGTGTTACGATACTAGTCTGACGTGGTACGATACTAGTGTGACGATACTAGTGTGACGTGGTACGATACTAGTGTGACGTGGTACGATACTAGTGTGACGTGGTACGATACTAGTGTGACGTGGTACGATATTAGTGTGACGCGGTACGATACTAGTGTGACGTGGTACAATACTAGTGTGACGTGGTACGATACTAGTGTGACGTGGTACGATACTAGTGTGACGTGGTACGATACTAGTGTGACGTGGTACGATACTAGTGTGACGTGGTACGATACTAGTGTGACGTGGTACGATACTAGTGTGACGTGGTACAACACTAGTGTGACGTGGTACGATACTAGTGTGACGTGGTATGATACTAGTGTGACATGGTACGATACTAGTGTGACATGGTACGATACTAGTGTGACGTGATACGATACTAGTGTGACGTGGTACGATACTAATGTGACGTGGTACGATACTAGTGTGACGTGGTTCGATACTAGTGTGACGTGGTACGATACTAGTGTGACGTGGTACGATACTACTGTGACGTGGTACGATACTAGTGTGACGTGGTACGATACTAGTGTGACGTGATACGATACTAGTGTGGCGTGGTACGATATTAGTGGACGTGGTACGATACTAGTGTGACGTGGTACGATACTAGTGCGACGTGGTACGATACTAGTGTGACGTGGTACGATACTAGTGTGACGTAGCACGTTCAAAGTCGAAAGTAGTATGCAAGCATCTGTATATCAATAGATCGGAAGGTGTTTAATTTACAACTTACTTTCTAGTAGTCGATATTTTCAAGTATGCTGTTGTTTTCGTGAAAATATGTATCAAGATCACCCCTAACTTTTCACCATGACTTTAAAAGAGCTGTACTTCAGATGTCCAAGAAAAGGTATCTTAATGGGGAATACAACCCTGTATATATGTTGATGTTTCTTATGTCGACTAAAAGTTTTGTTATGCTCTTTGATATTTATTACAACTGGTTTTTCAATGGAAACTTCCTTCTAATGAATAGCAAGAAGGCATAGGCCTACTATCAACATAGAGTTCAGTGGACGAGGCTGTTGGTGAAAAGTACAGAGACGGAAAACCCTCTGTGTTTCCGTTTACTTTTCATTGTCGGATCATCCCCTGACATTTGAACGCGGGATTGAACCAATGGCGCTCCTCGTATATTTCCCTTGCTCTCGGGTGTACGAAAACACCACGGAAAATTGAACGACTCTTCGCGAAGAGTACATATGATGACCCTCGCGTTGAAAGGATGATTGAAGATAATTTCCGGTGGTGCGTAGAGCGTTGCATTTCCCACTCAGGAGAATTCCAGACTCTTTATTGTATCTGGTGATTGCACTCAGAGACATCGATATTTGATTATTGAAAGGAGCTGTCTGTAATTGATGTTGTTTCTCCACATACTTCTCGTTAAGAAAGGTTTTGAGTGTGCGTGCGTGCGTGTGTGTGTGTGTGTGTGTGTGTGTGTGTGTGTGTGTGTGTGTGTGTGTGTGTGTGTGTGTGCGTGAGTATGTGTGTGTGGGGGTGCGTGTGTGTGCGCGCGCGCGTATGAATGTGAGTTTGCTTGTGTGTGTGTGCTTGCGCGTGCGTGTATTTTTATGTGTGTGCGATGGTCATGTGTGTGCATGCGTAGTCCGTGTCCGTGTATGCGGGGTTTCTTTGAACTGGATCATGTAAAGAGACATCCGAACGGCCCGATTGAGCTCTTCAAGGATAGCCTCAGCACATTCCAGACAGACTGTGGTATCTCTCTTAACAACGGGGAGATCCTTGCTGCAGACTGCAGTGAATGCCGCAGTGCTGCATACAAGGAAGTTTGCGTTTCGAAGCTAGATGCCTCAGCGACCTGGATGAGAAACGTCTCTAGTGTACAGAGAGCGTCCCAGACCATACCGCAGCCGTTACATGTCCAGAGTGCGGACGTCTCTAGTGTACAGAGAGCGTCCCAGACCCTACCACAGCTGTTACATGCCCAGAGTGCGACCGTCTCTAGTGTACAGAAAGCGTCAAAGACCCTACCACAGCTGTTACATGCCCAGAGTGCCGCCGTCTCTAGTGTACAGAGAGCGTCCCAGACTATACCGCAGCCGTTACATGTCCAGAGTGCGGACGTCTCTAGTGTACAGAAAGCGTCCCAGACCATACCGCAGCTGTTACATGCCCAGAGTGCGGACGTCTCTAGTGTACAGAAAGCGTCCCAGACCATACCGCAGCTGTTACATGCCCAGAGTGCGGACGTCTCTAGTGTACAGAGAGCGTCCCAGACTATACCGCAGCCGTTACATGTCCAGAGTGCGGACGTCTCTAGTGTACAGAAAGCGTCCCAGACCATACTGCAGCCGTTACATGTCCAGAGTGCGGACGTCTCTAGTGTACAGAAAGCGTCCCAGACCATACCACAGCTGTTACATGTCCAGAGTGCGGACGTCTCTAGTGTACAGAAAGCGTCCCAGACCCTACCACAGCTGTTACATGCCCAGAGTGCGGACGTCTCTAGTGTACAGAAAGAGTCCCAGACCCTACCACAGCTGTTACATGCCCAGAGTGCGGACGTCTCTAGTGTACAGAAAGCGTCATAGACCCTACCACAGCTGTTACATGCCCAGAGTGCGGACGTCTCTAGTGTACAGAAAGCGTCCCAGACCCTACCACAGCTGTTACATGCCCAGAGTGCGGACGTCTCTAGTGTACAGAAAGCGTCCCAGACCCTACCGCAGCCGTTACATGCCCAGAGTGCGGACGTCTCTAGTGTACAGAGAGCGTCCCAGACCATACCGCAGCTGTTACATGTCCAGAGTGCGGACGTCTCTAGTGTACAGAAAGCGTCCCAGACCCTACCGCAGCCGTTACATGCCCAGAGTGCGGACGTCTCTAGTGTACAGAGAGCGTCCCAGACCATACCGCAGCTGTTACATTCCAGAGTGCGGACGTCTCTAGTGTACAGAAAGCGTCCCAGACCATACCGCAGCTGTTACATGCCCAGAGTGCGGACGTCTCTAGTGTACAGAGAGCGTCCCAGACCCTACCACAGCTGTTACATGCCCAGAGTGCGGACGTCTCTAGTGTACAGAGAGTGTCCCAGACCATACCGCAGCCGTTACATGCCCAGAGTGCGGACGTCTCTAGTGAACAGAAAGCGTCCCAGACCATACTGCAGCTGTTACATGCCCAGAGTGCGGACATCTGTAGTGTACAGAGAGCGTCCCAGACCATACCGCAGCTGTTACATGCCCAGAGTGCGGACATCTGTAGTGTACAGAGAGCGTCCCAGACCCTACCACAGCTGTTACATGCCCAGAGTGCGGACATCTCTAGTGTACAGAGAGCGTCCCAGACCATACCGCAGCCGTTACATGCCCAGAGTGCGGACGTCTCTGCGCTTCCGACTTTGGGCACCGCCATTATCTGCGATGTCACCGACGTCTTCGTCGAACACAGCGACGGACATCCATGCCAGTTCTTCATCAGCGGAAAAAGACTGGCTGTTCTGCTTTCTTCAGATCCATAGTCTGTGATGCTCTTCCAGGTGTGACAAGACTTATCCCGTTTTCAGTTACTGGCGGCGTCTGCCTGCACCGCTAATGCAATCCTTTGAGAGTGTACATAGCATGTGTGTTTTAAAATTGTCTGATGGGCCGTCGGCTGCAATAAAGCAATCAATTCAGTTCAATTCAATTCAATGCAATCCTTTGAGAGTGTACATAGCATGTGTGTTTTAAAACTGTCTGATGGGCCGTCGGCTGCAATAAAGCAATCAATTCAGTTCAATTCAATTCAATCAAAGCAATCCTTTGAGAATGTACATAGCATGTATGTTTTAAAATTGTCTGATGGGCCGTCGGCTGCAATAAAGCATTCAATTCAGTTCAATTCAATTCAATTCAATGCAATCCTTTGAGAATGTACATAGCATGTATGTTTTAAAATTGTCTGATGGGCCGTCGGCTGCAATAAAGCATTCAATTCAGTTCAATTCAATTCAATTCAAAGCAATCCTTTGAGAGTGTACATAGCATGTATGTTTTAAAATTGTCTGATGGGCCGTCGGCTGGAATAAAGCATTCAATTCAGTTCAATTCAATTCAATTCACTTCAATTCAATGCAATCCTTTGAGAGTGTACATGGCATGTATGTTTTAAAATTGTCTGATGGGCCGTCGGCTGCAATAAAGCATTCAATTCAGTTCAATTCATTTCAATTCAATGCAATCCTTTGAGAGTGTACATGGCATGTATGTTTTAAAATTGTCTGATGGGCCGTCGGCTGCAATAAAGCATTCAATTCAGTTCAATTCATTTCAATTCAATGCAATCCTTTGAGGGCGCCACCTTGCCAGAAACACCTCGAACTGGCTCGACTGACACAAAGAGAGAACGAGCAAGCGATCTGGATATATTTGGATTCTTGGATTCCTTTTATCACGAAAGGTATCAGCAAAAGCTAATCAGAGGCATAAAATGGGTTCCCGTCGCTCTGTTTTGATTGTATCGATGTCTACGTTGATTGGTTTGAACTGCCACGATTTTAGGTCGTGCGTAGTATTGATCAGTGCCTCGAGCTATGATGTTCTGCGTTTCAGAACGTCTGTCATACAATCTTTACGAAGTGACAACAGCAGAATAGAATGATTGTTGAAAAAACAAACATGTGCGTGCCTCTCAATCCTGCTCGCTCCTCTTGTATGTTCTGTGAGGCTTCTCAATCGCTACTTGATGAATAAATCTTTCCTGGCGTGAAAATAACCATTAAGGTATGGAAAATTCTTTGCCTTGAAGCAGAAAAAGCGACAAGCTGAGCGACAGTGGCTGCGTTCTGGTTTGACTGTTCACAAAGAAATTTTTTGTTCTTTCAAGCACAAGATCAATCGTCTAGTCGATACGGCTAAGGCAGTGTATTTCAATGCAAAAATATGTGCTTCTACCACTTGCAGTCAATTATTTTCCATCACGAACAGGCTCATGAACACGACCCGTTGTACTACTCTCCCTTCTTCAATGTCGTTGTTACCTCAGATGTTTTGTGACTTTTTGTGTCCAAGGGGTCCGATATTCGAAGCAACGTTGACATGTCTGCTGATGCAGGTGCGCCTGTTAGTGATGACCCAGTATCCTTCAGGGGTACTCCCCTCCTTCAGTTCAGCCCGGTTGAGGCTAGTGCGGTCCTCAAGACCATCCGCAGTATGAACCCTACCTCCTGTGACCTTGACCTTGTTCCCACACCCCTCTTAGTTGAGTGTATTGACGAGATCCTACCTGTCCTGACACAGATGATCAATGATTGCTTCCGGACTGGCACCTTCCCTAGTGTTTTCAAGCAAGCTATAGTTAAGCCACTCTTGAAGAAGCAGGACCTGGATCCAAACAAACTTAGTAATGATAGACCAGTCTCCTATCTTTCTTTTCTGTCAAAATTGTTAGAGAAGTTAGCTTTGCAGCAGCTGCTGGAGCACATGTCCCAGTATGACCTTTTGGCCCGTTTTCAATCCGCGTACCGTGCTCATCATTCCACCGAAACAACTCTGCCCCGTGTTCTAAACGATCTTCTCGTTGCTTCTGACAATTCCAAAGTTTCTCTTCTTACTCTGTTGGACTTGAGTGCCGCGTTCGACGCAATAGACCATGGAATTCTTCTCACCCGTCTCAGAAACGTTGTTGGCATTGGGTACTTAGCACTCTCTTTCCTGCATTAATATCTCTCAGAACGTAGACGGACTGTTTCTATCTCGGGTTTTGCTTCTGATCCTACACCTCTCAAGTACGGAGTCCCTCAGGGCTCTGTTCTGGGTCCTCTGCTGTTTCTACTGTTCACCCACCACTCTCCAATGTAATTGACAGTCATTCAGTCTCTCACAGTGAATTTGCTGATGATACCCAACTCTACAACTCCTCCCATCCCAGTCAAATCCACTCTCTTCTTTCTACCTGCGAACACTGTATCTCTGACGTGAAACGGTGGAAGACCCGGAACAAGCTCCAACTCAATGACTCAAAAACTGAAGCACTCCTGGTGGGCGGCGGAGGCAAATCGGAGCAGGCCCTCAAACTAACTATTGGTCACAGTGACATCGTCTTCTCTCAGTCTGTTAGAAATTTAGGCGTCACGTTTGACGATGATCTGTCAATGAGATCTCATGTCAACAAAGTCTGTCGGTTAGCATATTACGAGCTAAGGAAAATTAGTACCATTCGTCATTATCTTTCTCAGCAGGCCACCAAAACGCTCATCACATCACTTGTACTGCCTCGTCTCGACTATGGAAACTCTCTTCTCGCTGGCTTCCTTGACACTCTGCTTAACAAACTCCAGAAAGTTCAGAATTGTGCTGCTAGGCTAATTTTTTGATGTCCCAAGCGTACCCATGTCTCATCACTCCTACATACACTTCACTGGCTCCCCATCTCTCAGAGGATAGATTATGAACTTGATACTTTGTGCTTCAAGGCCATCGAAAACACCGCACCACACGCTCTTACAGAAATTCTTGCAGTCTACACGCCCTCCAGATCTCTACGCTCAGCTGCTGACTCTAGAATGCTCAAGGTCCCCCGCCGTAATAAGAAAACTCAAGGACAGCGTACCTTCTCCTATATTGGACCTGTAACCTGGAATAGTCTCCCTCTCTCAGTCGGTCATTCTGACACTCTGCCCCAGTTCAAAAGTGCTCTAAAGACCCACCTCTTCCGATCCGCCTTTCCCGCTGAGCTGCTTCGCCTTACTTGACCTGGCCGGCAAGTGCTGTGTATATTGTATAGTTTGTTCTATATGTTCTATTGGATCTTAGTTTTTGTTTTTTGTTTTTGTGTGTTGTGTGTGAGTTTTTTGTGGGAATGTGGTGTTGAGTAGTTGTATGATTGTTGATTCTTTGGATTGTAAATGCCATGAGCTTGCCTGTCAAGGAAAGGTATGTGCTTATGAATAAACTATTATTATTATATAAATCCACAATTTCTGGGTAGTATTTACAGGTAATAACATATGTAGGTTCATGGAAAGTCCCCAAAACCATTTCGTTTACTGCCACAAACGACCTAGATTAAAAGTACACGCGACGTGGAATGTAGTGATGCAGTGGATGTGCTATATAGAAATGGACACAAAGCTTTCCAATCCATGCGGACCTAAAAAAAAACGAGTCACAAATCAGGATTGGAGTAATCTAAGGTACAATTACTCCCCGGAGTACGTAGATTTACCTGATTTCCCATGTCACCATTCAAGGCAGTCAATACTTTTCCATCAGCTCCACCGTCCCTCCCCCCATTTCAGAGCGATAACAGCTCCAACAGTTAGGTATCTTTGCTAGAGACCCTGAGAGAAAATCACAGCACAACCGTCATGAAAGAGACCCACTGGCTTGATGGGGATTTGCCAATGTATGCAAACAGTGTGATTGATTTCTTTGTGGATCTCTTCAAATGGAATACCTAATCATTTTTGTTGACATCGAAATAATTCAATAGACGAGGAGTTGTTTGATCATTGAGCCTACCATTGGTTTATTTGATAAGATTGCATGAACAGGACGCCCAACCTTTCATGTCGTAGGACACCCTCTTTGGCCAGAAGATCTTTGTAGAGGTCTCTTTGTTCTTGGAGGAATACGCACACCCTTGACACCAAGGCATGTTCACAGCCTCATCATGGATGGCAAGTCGAGGCAGTGTGTGGACAGATCTTATTGATTGTCTCGCCTGATCGATATGCTCCTCGATCTATGGGAACCCAGGCTTGTTTCTTTGCTACTGGATTGCGCCCCGTGAAAGCTAGGACAGTGGGGACAAGATCGAGTGGTGCGAAATAGCTCAGTGGAGAACTTCACAAGCCCTGTCTGAAGGAAGATGATGGAGGGTTTTTGTATCGAGTGCAGACGTCCATCATATGCCTTCACTGGAATGGATGCATCATGTTTATTTGTATGGCACTATTGCAGAAAGGAGGTTTGCATGTGTGAATACCACTGACTGCTTGTGATTTTGCTCCAGTACGCTCTCGATGTGCCGAATCAAGTTTTTCAGGAGAGCTGCTTTGCTTGAACACATACGTAGACCCGCGACGGCATGCTTTGCACTACCGCTCTCCTTTATCTCGAATGAATGAGATTCTGGCGGCCATGTCACTATTGATGTAGACTGGTGGATGCCGCAGATCCTGACAGATCGGGATAAGACCACTTAGAAGAAAAAAGCTAAATATAGTTTATAATGTTCGATTCACTTTCTTCTCACTTGTCATTTCCCTAGGAGCTTTAGCTTTGTCGTGTACGTTGATGCTGTCTATACAAGATATAAAACTGACAAAATCAATAACAAGGTACCTGCACCATGCAATTCAAAGGAGACATGAGGCTGTGAGAATTGCGTCAACCGAAGTTTTCTATTTGTGATGTTGTGATGGGCCGGTGGCCTGAGCAAATAAACCCGTTCGTTCGTTCCTTTGTTCTCCCTCTCTCTTGTAACTTTTTAAGACAAGGACATATTTGTACGACAAACTATCAAGTGTTTTTCAATTTTCTCTATTTTGTCTACTCCTATGACACAAACTGAAGACATTAAAAGTCATAATGCCTCATGACATGAGAACGTTCGTCATTATGTTTTGCGCCACAAACTTTGATTGAAAAAGTCCATGCATGCAAATACCAAGAGAAAGAGATCATGAACAGTTATGTCTCCCCTCGTCGCAGATCGTGGACGCCACTTATTATTCCTGTTAAGGCCGTGCTTAACGGGAGGCTTCGCGGTGCGGAAAGCCAAGAAGCCCAGAGCCTGTGGCATACTACGTCATCAAAACGTGCATTGTTCGCGCGTGAAAAGTCCCGAAGCCCGGGCTCGTCGGCTTCACAGCACTGCTTTGAAGCCGGGGGTGCGAGCGAGTACTTGGCTCGTTCAATGGCGTCCACAATCCCTCGCTTCGAAACTTCTGTGCCTTATAATTTCTCTGCTAGAATCGCGCAGTAGGTTTACGACAACATTTGAATAACTTGGATAGTTTCGCATGAATACATGCCCCAAATACTCCTTGAATTAAGTTTTGAGACCTATGTTCTCGCTTTATGTACAGCACCGGAAGTTTTGCTCTGATTTGATCACTCTTGTGTGAAGAAGATGAAGAAGAACAAGACAACCGCAGAAAACAATCAACAAAGATGGACGAGACGGGTGCGCTACCGTGCATGACGAAGGAAGAGGAGGAGCAGTTCATAGAATTATGGGTGGAGCAAATGAAATAAACAACGCAGTTGCCGGTAATTCATCACCACTTGACTCATCGCTGGAGTTAACGGTTGCCATCTGTTGTCATCACTACGAGGTTGACATCCGGTTATTTCACGTGACCGACTGTGAAGCAGGCTCGTGGACATCCGCCAATTAAGCAAGAAGCTGAGGAGACCAATGCATAGCCGTGGCTCGGGGGCTCAGGGCTTCTTGGCTTTCCGCACCGCAAAGTCTCCCGTTAAGCACGGCCTTTAAAGAATGATGAGAGGGCACCGAGTCGCAGAACATGCTGCTTGAGTAAGAGGCAAGCACTTTACATAGGCACTTGACAAAGCATCCCAAAGCAAAATCTGAGATTTTTATTGCACAACAAGCCACCCAACACAAAGCCATGAAGTAGATTTCTTGTCGTAGAAGCCTTTGAAATGAAAATCTTCCCACACCGATGAAAAGGACGTAAATTTTGTTCAAGGAATGGAACGGTTCCCCTCTCCATTCCCCGCCTCCCCCTTTTCCCTTGCAATACAGCTTGACTCCAGGGATAACGTCTTATTAATATATTTTGTTGAAGACTGGTTTGACACAACGCAATGTTCTCCAGAATTTTATAACTTGAAACATACCAACCCTTGCTCTTTGTGCCAGATCGCGCTGCAGTAAGTGGAATGACAGTCTTGTCGTAAATAATGCCCCGAGGTATTTGTACTCACTTACCACCTCCAATCTGTCTCTACCAAGACGCCATTTCTCATGTTCAGATAGGAAACCTCCATTGCGGAAAACCATTACTTTTGACTTATTCACATTCAGGTCAAGACCAACATTGTCTGCTTCCCTCCCCAAAGTATCCAACTGATTCTGTAGACCAACCACAGTGTCGGAAATCAACGCTACATCTTCAGCATACAATTTATATATATAAAACCCAAACGGTTTCGTCTATCCGGATCTCTGTCCATCTGTCCATCCACTCTATGCGTTCGGCCGCCCGTGCACAGATCTCCGCGAAATTTGGCATGTCCCTCCCCCGTGACTGGATGGGGGTAGTCGTCGCGTTTTGGCAGGCGTACCTCTGACCGTTCCGGAGATATTCCCTCTTGAACTTTTTAGTCATGGGACTGTTGACGGCAAAGGGAGGCAACTCGGCTCCAACGTGTGCTTCGTGATGCACGAGGTTTTACGGGTCCGAGCTCGCTCATCTCATCACGCGTTGATGTTTGGTGAATGTGAGGGAAAAGGTGGAGACGGGAAAAGGTGGAGACGGGAAAAGGTGGAGACGGGAAAAGGTGAAGACGGGAAAAGGTGGAGACAGGAAAAGGTGGAGACTGGAAAAGATGGAGACGGAAACAGGTGGAGACGAGAACAGCTGGAGACGGGAAAAGGTGGAGATGGGAACAGGTGGAGACGGGAAAAGGTGGAGACAGGAAAAGGTGGATACGGGAAAAGGTGGAGACGGGTAAACCATCTAGTACCAGATATATTGAAACCGGGTCAGGGACAAGCTATGTGCTTGGTTTGAGGTGTGTGGTTGCCAAAGCTTGTATAGGTAATTTCACCAGTGGTGCAGCATTGTTTTATCTCTCATCGCTTGTTCGCATCAATTGTAGGTCATCAATCATCTATCGTCATTACCATCATTCACTATCGCCTCCATCTACTTCACTCTACATCGTTGCCGGGAAGTTAAAAAAATCTTTGTTTAGCCAAATCTGAATCATTGAGTTCCTGACTTCCTCTCCATGAGAGGTTAAGGTCCCACCTAGCAGGTGCAGGGCGCGACAGAGAGAGTGCGAGAGAGTGAGAGTGAGAGAGAGTGAGAGAGAGTGAGAGAGAGTGAGAGAGAGTGAGAGAGAGTGAGAGAGAGTGAGAGAGAGTGAGAGAGAGAGTGAGTGAGAGAGAGTGAGTGAGAGTGAGTGAGAGTGAGTGAGAGAGGGTGAGAGAGAGTGAGTGAGAGAGAGTGAGAGAACTCGAACTCGAAATATTTTATTGTTAGGCCACCAGCCCGTACAACAATGATTTTCGGTTTCATGACTAATTTAAATTAGGAATATTATATTTTTGTCTCTTTTTGAAAGCAAACTACAAATATGCTGCCACGTTTCTAATCACAGCTTCATCCTGAGACGACAAAATACCCACCAGGTCATCAGCATTATTATTGTGTCTAGAACTTGTGTGTCTATTTTTCAAATCTGAAAAATGAGGGCATTTGAACAAAAAGTGCATCTCATTTTCCGACTCCTGATGACATGATAGACAAATGGCAGGACTGTGATTACTATAACATAACCTATAGCACAATAAATCACTTATTCCTATTCTAAAACGAGTGATCATCTCTTTTTAAAAACAAACCTTTTATCTACACTGCATAAAAATTTCCAACGAGAGTGAGAGAAAGTGAGTGAGAGAGAGAGGGAGGGAGGGAGGGAGGGAGAGGGAGGGAGATGGAGACAGAGATGGATACACAGACACAGAGACAGAGACAGAGAGAGACTGAGACAGAGGGAGGCAGAGACAGAGAGAGAGAGAGAAAGAGAGAGAGAGAGAGAGAGAGAGAGAGAGAGAGACTGAGACAGAGGGAGGCAGAGAGAGAGAGAGAGAGAGAGAGAGAGAGAGAGAGACAGGCAGGCAGGCAGAGAGACAGGCAGGCAGGCAGAGACACAGAAAGAGAGAGAGAGAGAGAGAGAGAGAGAGAGAGAGAGAGAGAGAGAGAGAGAGAGAGAGAGACAGGCAGGCAGGCAGAGACACAGAAAGAGAGAGAGAGAGGAGAGAGAGAGAGAGAGAGAGAGAGAGAGAGAGAGAGAGAGAGAGAGAGAGAGAGAGAGAGAGAGAGAGAGAGATCATTTTGAGTCCGCTGACTTGATTTCGTTAAAAGTAAGTTTCAAAATTCAATATCCGTGAGAACATAGCACCTCGTGTCCTCCCCCCCCCCCCCCCCACTGTCTCCTCCTTCGCACTCGGAGATCATATTGATCAACTCTGAAATACGCCTCCACGGATGTTTGGAGTCTCTACAGCATTCTCAAGTGTGAACCTGCTTCAAGAGCACTTGCCTTTGACTTCCTAACAAAACAGTTTACTACGTTTAAAATCAACGACTCTCTCATGCAGAAACTGTGTTATCGGCCGATTCATTTTCCGAGCGCTGTTAAAGCCACCACAACCTCCACTTTACATCGCTCCAACTCAAACATTGCGTTTCCGTTGTGAATGGTCTGGCGAGTGCTACTCCGTGGCATCCTAGTCCACTAGAGACTACCGCCTGCCGGCAAAAGAGTCTCTAGTACAGTTCATTGCACGTAATGAAACTATTCCGTTCGGAATATTCATAGGGAGGTCACACGAGAGGCTTGTGGGATAGCACTCTGTTCCCTGACATACGCCGTTAAAGTAGTTCTAAGACTATTTCGTACAAAACTCACAATTTACGCTTGTTGAGGCAATAAACAATCGTCTATTCGATAAAATAATGTTTGTGTGGAAATGGAAACAATTTTTGACATCTGAATGATTTCTGTAAAAAGTGGGGGAAATAGTATCCAGAACGAGCTATTTTTGGCACAGTGCTGTAAAGCAAAGGGTCAAGTCTATTACGCATTTATTGCGAACAGCGCCAGAGTCACGTGACTCGGGTTAACAGAATGACTCCGTGGTTGTTCCGATGCAAACGGATGAAAACAGAACCGAATGCAGTGCAAAGTAATTTACTCCTCATCAACTCAGAGTATATTAAGGAAATGGATTTCGAGAATCTGAAAGCTAGGACTATTGTTAAGGACGTACAATTGGATACAAGAACATTAAAATATAGCACCTTTGCATTCGTCGCAGCAAATCACGCATTCCAGCAACTTTATTGGACGAACGTTTGATTGACAGACGAAAGCGTTAGTAGAGTGCGTTGGTAGCAGCCCCAGAGACTAACTGAAATCCCCTGCTTCGAATTCCCTGCGCCTGAGGCACGATGAAAAATCAATCTGGAACGTACGACTGGGTGGGATAAAAAGGGAACAGCGCCCTGCACGTCCACGAGTGACGTCATATCCTCGGGCAGGGTACCCCGCAGTGTTTTCACAAAACCAGCGCGGTGGAGGGCGGCAGCGCAGTCATGCCGCGCGCGATGCCCCAAAGAGGACCTCTGGATTGCGCACCACCCTAACTTTCCGGAAGTCTCTGGCTTGCAAGACACGAGGCGTGCTCTCCGAATGCGTACGCCTTACAACTTTGTCTTGCTCTGACCTGATCTCCAAGGACGTTATCGAGCAGGATGAGTAGTATCTTCTTCGTTTAAGTGTCAGGAATGTACTCTTCCCGAAGCCATGGATCATGTTCTATCGATGTTTTACGTTTTCGGAGACACTGTAACGATCCTGTCGCAAAAGGCAGGCGTGTAGCTTCCATGATGGTGCTACCCTGATTGCTGGGTCCTCAGCTGTCAATATCACGTGCTCTCAGCTTATCGATTTTAATGATGCTTCACTCCAAAACACCCCCTGAGTCTCATTAGAACGTGGGCAGGTAGGTAGGTAGGTGAGTAGGTACCAGACGAATGCACGTTCGTGACTGTCTAACTCTGTATAAGGGCAGTCTCTACTTTCTTGAAGGAAAAGCAATGTAAAAGAGAACCTTCTCATCTGGTTGGCACCTGTCGTAGATTGGAAGACATTGTCTGTGTCATGAAAAAAACTGAATACAATCACGTCCACTTCTGAGTGTTTCGCTTCAAAATTATATATCTTCCCGCTCCCGCAAAAGGGACAGTCACATTGTCTCCCTATGCAAGCGTGCTTTCACGACATGCGA
Source organism: Theodoxus fluviatilis (assembly GCA_034096865.1). Taxonomy (NCBI): domain Eukaryota; kingdom Metazoa; phylum Mollusca; class Gastropoda; order Cycloneritida; family Neritidae; genus Theodoxus; species Theodoxus fluviatilis. The sequence goes on along the minus strand of JAWQFJ010017081.1, from coordinate 57,785 downwards.
ACAAACTAAACTGTTGAAAGTTTTCATTTTCCAAAATCGGAATTTTATGTTTAGGTTCAATCTGTCGGCAATTGTGCCAGACGATTGAGTGCTGTGGTTTAATTATCGCTCATGATGACTTGGTTGCTCTTTTCCGTGCTTGGAAGAAATATATGTAGCTTGGAAGACTTCTTTCAACGACTGCAAGAGTGGCCCAGACTGCAATGGATGTTGCACTGATACCACTCTAGTTTTCACACAGCTTCGAGTAGTGTTGTTGATGGCCATACGTTTTCCGATAATAGC
>JAWQFJ010017081.1:20000-50000 GCA_034096865.1 Theodoxus fluviatilis | reverse complement strand
TTGCATTAGGGAGTAGATTAGAGGTTGTAAAATATGTTACTAGCAGCTTCTAAACAAAGTGTTGCTTATCAAACAGTAGCAGTGATCTCACAGTAGCAACATCAGTGTCAAGTGTACCATCCACAACAACAACGAGAACAGCAGGTACAAGAACAACATGACCAGCAGCAGCTCCAGGAATGTCCACACCAGCAAAAGCAGTAGATATAGCAGCACCAGCAGCAACTGTGACATCAACAATGCAAAGCCGCCACCCCAACGACGCGCAACATTTCACGAGAAAAACCTCTTGCCAAAAGAGATGGTGACTGAGGGCAGGGTGTTGATTCTTCTGTTTGATTGGTACACGAATGTAGAGGTGCTTATGTGAAGTTGATATAGGATACGGAGATGGGATTATTCCTGAAAGTGTGGTGGGTCATGGAGACCGGTTTCTTGTTTTGCGCGGGTTGAGCTCTCAATCTTCCATGATGGTTTGAAAGCTCGGTCGGATCTCACGAATCTAATTCTTTTCCAATGCCCCCCGGTAACCTTTGTGGCTTCTTGGGGCTGCCTCTGGCTAAGCCCCTGAATAACGCCCCGAGAGCCCAGTAGCCAGGGGCTGAAGCTGCGGAGGAGGCTATCGCGCTGCCCTGGCCGTATGTTGCACTCCAAATACTGATCAACGTAGGTGTCACTTTCAACTCTTTTGTCGACTCTCAGCATCACTGTGTATTACAGGTGAGACACCTGCTGCTGACCATGGTGACCTGCGGGAGAGGATGTTCAGCAGCCAGACCCACGAGACCGGAAGTTGTCAGTCGTCTGACCACTATCTCCTCCACCTCATCTCTGGCCACTCTAGCACGGACAAGCTCCGTTCAAAGCCTGCCCCGGGACAACCCAGATCCCATAGTCTCTACAATTAGACTGTAGGCGAACGTATTTTTCACGTTGAATTTACGTAACCGAGCAAACCTTACTCCACAATTTACAGCATTTCAAGAACATGTTGCACTTGCTGCGAAAGGCTGCACCCATTGGGTTACTATTGAGGTAGACATTAATGCTATAAGGCAGGTCGACAGCACAATATTGGGCTTTCAAGAGGCGAGAACTCTGGATTACAGGTCGTCGTGAGAACTGCTTTCTCGCCCACACCACAAGATTCTATAGACTCGACACTGTGCTTTAGACAAGCCTCCGCAGCAAGCCTACCCCGGAACTACCGAGTAATATTCACTGTGTATTACCGAACAACGGGATAACTTTGGCCACTTTGGGGAAAATTATTTCCGGCAAGATATTTTCGTTTATTCATTTTCAATACTGAATTGTACAGTTGTTTTGGTAAGAAAGACAATCCCTTGCATCTTGTTTTTAATGAAAAAGACATTTGCAGTAACGATTTAGTGATTATAGGGCCTACTAGTTTTAGTTTAATGAAGGAAGATTTTCGAAGCGGTAATAATGTTCCACTGTGTCCCTCCTGATGACCCTATTATTACCAGATCAGATTATTTGATCTTGCAAATGTCAGCTATTTTATTCTCTGACAAATCTTTGAGTGGTTTTAGGGAATGTTTTATCGTTGAAAAGCATTTTATAGTAGCCAACCTATGAACTTTGACGTTTTCGGGTAACTTTGGCCACTTGAGTGCAATCACTTAAAATTGCAATTTATAATAAAAGCTTCCTTCCGAAAGTGTAGTACTATTTTCAGGAATTATTGATAACAAAACTTTGATTTAATTTCAAAACTTCAATTTGGAAAGATCACGTCTGTCCAGATTTTAGCCCGAGGCGATACTTCTCTGTTTGTACTGATAGTCCCACGGAAGCAGAATCAGTATTGTAATGTACACTGATTAGTCAACCCCCTAGTGTCCTCTTCTTCAACATGTACCTGAATATACCAATGTTAAATGGCCTTTCCTCCTTTTTGACTCACATGCGAAGCAAAAGTGAATCTATGTACTCAGCCGTGTCGTCCGTCCGTCCGTCCGTCCGTCCGTCCGGGCGTACAAAACTTAAACGTTGGATTTTTCTCGGAGACTATGAAGTCTATCAACACCAAATGTGGCATGATGGTGTATGATGACAAGGCCTCAAAAAACATACATAGTGACTTGACCTTGCTTCAAGGTCAAGGTCACAGGAGCCATAAATGTGGTCTCAAAAACAGTCATTTTTCACATTTTCCCAATTTTCTCCCACGTTATTGAGAATGGCGACCTTAGCTACAAGTGGTATATAGGTCAAAGCAAGCCCTATCTTTTGATACCAGTTTGGTTGACCTTGCTTCAAGGTCAAGGTCACAGGAGCTCTTCAAAGTTGGATTGTATACATATTTTGAAGTGACCTTGACCCTGAACTATGGAAGATAACTGTTTCAAACTTATTAATTATGTGGGGCACATGTTATACTTTCATCATGAGACACATTTGGTCACATATCATCAAGGTCAAGGTCACTTTGACCCTTATGAAATGTGACCAAAATGGGGTAGTGAACCACTAAAAGTGACTATATCTCATGGTAGAAAGTGCCAATAAGCACCATTGTGCTTCCTATGTCTTGAATTAACAGCTTTGTGTTGCATGACCTTGGATGACCTTGACCTTGGGTCAAGGTCACATGTATTTTGGTAGGAAAAATGTGTAAAGCATTTCTTTGTGTATGATGTCATTGGTAGGTTTAGTTGTTTGACCTTGACCTTGACGGTCACCTGAAGGTCAAGGTCATATAAAGGTCAAGGTCAAGCATGTGAGTCGTATGGGCTTTGCCCTTCTTGTTTTGGTCATGAAGTTGTTAACGTCATCAGCTCCTCGACATTGAATGGCGCTTTCACATGTGTAGGCTAAAAAGTTTCTCTTTTACCTCTAACATCATTGTGAAAGTAATTGTGCATTGTAATTAATATTCCCACAACATACTACGCAAGATACCATTTTGTTGTGGTTATTCAATGACTGTGGGATGTGAAATATATTGCAACATGTTTGTTAGAGTTGATACTGGTTTTTCGATGATCAATTTTACCAAGCATGATATATGAATGTGTGTGCGTGCAGCGTGTGTGTGTGTGTGTAGATTAGGCATTTGATAAGAATTTATCTTTCAAGAATGTTAGATGTGACAACATTAAGAATTTTTTGGTCAACGATGTGTTTTGTACTGCTGGCCACGTTTACCTTGCCCTATATTTTGAGGGGGGAAAAGCACTCAACAGAAATGGACAATTACCACCAAAAAATGTCTGTCATAATACTTTTCCACACGGCCCATTAAATACGTCCATGGAGTTGTGTCTAACAAAAAAGAAAAATATATACAAAGAAAACGAGGAAAATATGGTCCAAGTTACCCTGTTTTGCGGTACTGAAAATAGTGAGGCAAACAAACTGGCAGATTCCAGCTCTTCCAGCCCTCACTACCCAGATCCATGACTGCAAAGAAAAGCAGCAAACTCCAACGTATCGATCACAAGTGGATTTTTCAGGCCAGTTTTTGCCAGAGTTGACTCACCGTAACTGCCAAACTGGCGTGGATACAGGCCTCCATTACCACACCAACGACAACGACTGTCGTCTAGCAAACCTGTAGATGACCCTGCCATCGTACGCAGAAATTTGGGCCCTCAAATTTCGGTTTAGTCATGCATGCACACAGGTTTCCAGTGGGACTACGTACTGTCATCTGGAATGGTCGTTGGTAACATTCCATCACTGCAGATGGAAGATTGCGCTCAATACGTACAGATGACATTGACCCTTGGCCTTTTCCCCAGACACCCAACACTAAAGGGCCCTGTGCGACATCGTGATTTTATTTTTCCTCTCTGTTTAAATGTTTACTATATTCAGCGATTCTTTGATTTCTAATGGTTACGCTATTGCAGAGAATGGTGTATGGAGCCCTTGTTCTACAAGTTCCTGCAGAGGATGGAGATACAAATATCTCTCATTGGTAGCTATCATTACAATGACACCCATTTCTGAAGGCCCCTGCAGTACACCAATAGGTTAGAGATTCCATCTCCTACCTAGGTCATGAGCCATGTTCCATCTCTTGTAGGGTACTGCTCTGTGTCAGAAACTGTATCATGATAAAATCTTTATGTGTGGCTTTTGTAGATCTGCTGCTGATTGTCCCTTTCCCCTTTTTAGACAGAAAACTTACCTTTCTTGTTTGCAATGGCAAAAAAAACCTTATATTTTCACTGAGTGATGTCTTGTGAATGAAGTGTCAGAACATGTCCAGTGACTCTGGAAGAAACGCATACAGCCTGAACTGCACCGATACCTCCCTCGTCAGCTGGGATGCTGTGGTCTTTGTGCTTTTCGGGGCCTGCTCCAGTAGCACTCGTACAGCCTGAACTGCACCGATACCTCCCTCGTCAGCTGGGATGCTGTGGTCTTTGTGCTTTTCGGGGCCTGCTCCAGTAGCACTCGTACAGCCTGAACTGCACCGATACCTCCCTCGTCAGCTGGGATGCTGTGGTCTTTGTGCTTTTCGGGGCCTGCTCCAGTAGCACTCGTACAGCCTGAACTGCACCGATACCTCCCTCGTCAGCTGGGATGCTGTGGTCTTCGTGCTTTTTGGGGCCTGCTCCAGTAGCATCGTACAGCCGGCCCCAAACTGCATTTATGTGTCACCAGAAGGCATCTTGAAAATCAAACCGCAAAAATATGTAAACCACATGCTGCAATGTATGTAACAATATGCAAGATATTGACTGTTTTGTAGCTTTTATGTCTTTTTCCATCACTATTCAAAGCATTTTATTAGTGTCCTTGAGAGAATTGAGCTTGTTATTTAATATTTTGTATGTACATAATAGTGTTGTTTCCAATGTTGACATTTTCACATGCTTATGAGTACACTGTTTGGCATACAACAAATACACGCAAAATCAGATTTTTAAATAGTCTGATTAATTTTATTCAAACCCACAAGAAAAAGGTATAAATTGTAATGTAGATGGATGCAAATTTCCCGCTCTCAAAATCCGTGTTTCTTCTATTAAAGAATTAAGCAATGTGATTGAGTTTCAATGTAAGCAACATTGCCAGTGCGGGTAAACTTCCATACACGGGCCACACTATTGGGCTCGTCCGAGGAGAGGGGTGTGGAAAGATGGCCAAGCTGGTGGGCCATACAAGCTAGCAAGCAACAGCATCTGACTGGCAAGCGATCTTGGTGGGTTAATTTTTTTTGAATTCGCAGTGGTTGTTACATAGAATGACCAAAGGATTTTACGATTTAAAAAAAACAGCTCTAAAACGCAGCCAATCAGATGTTATGTCCCGTCAGCTTGGTCGTCTTTGTTACCCCCCTCTCCTGGGATGAGTCCACTGTGTGGCCTGTTTATGGAAGCTTTTTTGCCAGTGCTGCTTATTAAACAGTCTTTATTTGAACAACAAAATTAACCAAGATGTAGCGATTTATTCTTGTGACTCTTGAGCTGGGTCTTTGCTTTGGTGTAGCAGATCTGAGGCTCAATTTCCAAGTGCTTGCTCTTATCTCACTGTGCTTTGTAACAGCTCTTATCTCACTGTGCTTTGTAACAGCTCTTATCTAACTGTGCTTTGTAACAGCTCTTATCTCACTGTGCTTTGTAACAGCTCTTATCTCACTGTGCTTTGTAACAGCTCTTATCTAACTGTGCTTTGTAACAGCTCTTATCTAACTGTGCTTTGTAACAGCTCTTATCTAACTGTGCTTTGTAACAGCTCTTATCTAACTGTGCTTTGTAACAGCTCTTATCTAACTGTGCTTTGTAACAGCTCTTATCTAACTGTGCTTTGTAACAGCTCTTATCTAACTGTGCTTTGTAACAGCTCTTATCTAACTGTGCTTTGTAACAGCTCTTATCTAACTGTGCTTTGTAACAGCTCTTATCTAACTGTGCTTTGTAACAGCTCTTATCTAACTGTGCTTTGTAACAGCTCTTATCTAACTGTGCTTTGTAACAGCTCTTATCTAACTGTGCTTTGTAACAGCTCTTATCTAACTGTGCTTTGTAACAGCTCTTATCTAACTGTGCTTTGTAACAGCTCTTATCTAACTGTGCTTTGTAACAGCTCTTATCTAACTGTGCTTTGTAACAGCTCTTATCTAACTGTGCTTTGTAACAGCTCTTATCTAACTGTGCTTTGTAACAGCTCTTATCTAACTGTGCTTTGTAACAGCTCTTATCTAACTGTGCTTTGTAACAGCTCTTATCTAACTGTGCTTTGTAACAGCTCTTATCTAACTGTGCTTTGTAACAGCTCTTATCTAACTGTGCTTTGTAACAGCTCTTATCTAACTGTGCTTTGTAACAGCTCTTATCTAACTGTGCTTTGTAACAGCTCTTATCTAACTGTGCTTTGTAACAGCACTTATCTAACTGTGCTTTGTAACAGCTCTTATCTAACTGTGCTTTGTAACAGCTCTTATCTAACTGTGCTTTGTAACAGCTCTTATCTAACTGTGCTTTGTAACAGCTCTTATCTAACTGTGCTTTGTAACAGCTCTTATCTAACTGTGCTTTGTAACAGCTCTTATCTAACTGTGCTTTGTAACAGCTCTTATCTAACTGTGCTTTGTAACAGCTCTTATCTAACTGTGCTTTGTAACAGCTCTTATCTAACTGTGCTTTGTAACAGCTCTTATCTAACTGTGCTTTGTAACAGCTCTTATCTAACTGTGCTTTGTAACAGCTCTTATCTAACTGTGCTTTGTAACAGCTCTTATCTAACTGTGCTTTGTAACAGCTCTTATCTAACTGTGCTTTGTAACAGCTCTTATCTAACTGTGCTTTGTAACAGCTCTTATCTAACTGTGCTTTGTAACAGCTCTTATCTAACTGTGCTTTGTAACAGCTCTTATCTAACTGTGCTTTGTAACAGCTCTTATCTGACTGTGCTTTGTAACAGCTCTTATCTAACTGTGCTTTGTAACAGCTCTTATCTAACTGTGCTTTGTAACAGCTCTTATCTAACTGTGCTTTGTAACAGCTCTTATCTAACTGTGCTTTGTAACAGCTCTTATCTAACTGTGCTTTGTAACAGCTCTTATCTGACTGTGCTTTGTAACAGCTCTTATCTGACTGTGCTTTGTAACAGCTCTTATCTAACTGTGCTTTGTAACAGCTCTTATCTAACTGTGCTTTGTAACAGCTCTTATCTAACTGTGCTTTGTAACAGCTCTTATCTAACTGTGCTTTGTAACAGCTCTTATCTAACTGTGCTTTGTAACAGCTCTTATCTGACTGTGCTTTGTAACAGCTCTTATCTGACTGTGCTTTGTAACAGCTCTTATCTAACTGTGCTTTGTAACAGCTCTTATCTAACTGTGCTTTGTAACAGCACTTATCTAACTGTGCTTTGTAACAGCTCTTATCTAACTGTGCTTTGTAACAGCTCTTATCTAACTGTGCTTTGTAACAGCTCTTATCTGACTGTGCTTTGTAACAGCTCTTATCTGACTGTGCTTTGTAGCAGCACTTATCTAACTGTGCTTTGTAACAGCTCTTATCTAACTGTGCTTTGTAACAGCTCTTATCTGACTGTGCTTTGTAACAGCTCTTATCTAACTGTGCTTTGTAACAGCACTTATCTAACTGTGCTTTGTAACAGCTCTTATCTGACTGTGCTTTGTAACAGCTCTTATCTAACTGTGCTTTGTAACAGCTCTTATCTAACTGTGCTTTGTAACAGCTCTTATCTAACTGTGCTTTGTAACAGCTCTTATCTGACTGTGCTTTGTAACAGCTCTTATCTAACTGTGCTTTGTAACAGCTCTTATCTAACTGTGCTTTGTAACAGCACTTATCTAACTGTGCTTTGTAACAGCACTTATCTAACTGTGCTTTGTAACAGCTCTTATCTAACTGTGCTTTGTAACAGCTCTTATCTAACTGTGCTTTGTAACAGCTCTTATCTAACTGTGCTTTGTAACAGCTCTTATCTAACTGTGCTTTGTAACAGCTCTTATCTGACTGTGCTTTGTAACAGCTCTTATCTGACTGTGCTTTGTAACAGCTCTTATCTAACTGTGCTTTGTAACAGCTCTTATCTAACTGTGCTTTGTAACAGCTCTTATCTAACTGTGCTTTGTAACAGCTCTTATCTAACTGTGCTTTGTAACAGCTCTTATCTAACTGTGCTTTGTAACAGCTCTTATCTAACTGTGCTTTGTAACAGCTCTTATCTAACTGTGCTTTGTAACAGCTCTTATCTGACTGTGCGTTGTAACAGCTCTTATCTAGCTGTGCTTTGTAACAGCTCTTATCTAACTGTGCTTTGTAACAGCTCTTATCTAACTGTGCTTTGTAACAGCTCTTATCTCACTGTGCTTTGTAACAGCTCTTATCTAACTGTGCTTTGTAACAGCTCTTATCTGACTGTGCTTTGTAACAGCTCTTATCTGACTGTGCTTTGTAACAGCTCTTATCTAACTGTGCTTTGTAACAGCTCTTATCTAACTGTGCTTTGTAACAGCTCTTATCTAACTGTGCTTTGTAACAGCTCTTATCTGACTGTGCTTTGTAACAGCTCTTATCTAACTGTGCTTTGTAACAGCTCTTATCTGACTGTGCTTTGTAACAGCTCTTATCTGACTGTGCTTTTAAGAGCTCTTATCTGACTGTGCTTTGTAACAGCTCTTATCTAACTGTGCTTTGTAACAGCTCTTATCTAACTGTGCTTTGTAACAGCTCTTATCTAACTGTGCTTTGTAACAGCTCTTATCTAACTGTGCGTTGTAACAGCTCTTATCTAACTGTGCGTTGTAACAGCTCTTATCTAACTGTGCTTTGTAACAGCTCTTATCTAACTGTGCTTTGTAACAGCTCTTATCTAACTGTGCTTTGTAACAGCTTTTATCTGACTGTGCTTTGTAACAGCTCTTATCTGACTGTGCTTTGTAACAGCACTTATCTAACTGTGCTTTGTAACAGCTCTTATCTAACTGTGCGTTGTAACAGCTCTTATCTAACTGTGCTTTGTAACAGCTTTTATCTAACTGTGCTTTGTAACAGCTCTTATCTAACTGTGCATTGTAACAGCTCTTATCTAACTGTGCTTTGTAACAGCTCTTATCTAACTGTGCGTTGTAACAGCTCTTATCTAACTGTGCGTTGTAACAGCTCTTATCTAACTGTGCTTTGTAACAGCTCTTATCTGACTGTGCTTTGTAACAGCTCTTATCTAACTGTGCTTTGTAACAGCTCTTATCTAACTGTGCTTTGTAACAGCTCTTATCTGACTGTGCTTTGTAACAGCTCTTATCTGACTGTGCTTTGTAACAGCTCTTATCTAACTGTGCTTTGTAACAGCTCTTATCTAACTGTGCTTTGTAACAGCTCTTATCTAACTGTGCTTTGTAACAGCTCTTATCTAACTGTGCTTTGTAACAGCTCTTATCTAACTGTGCTTTGTAACAGCTCTTATCTAACTGTGCTTTGTAACAGCTCTTATCTGACTGTGCTTTGTAACAGCTCTTATCTAACTGTGCTTTGTAACAGCTCTTATCTAACTGTGCTTTGTAACAGCTCTTATCTAACTGTGCTTTGTAACAGCTCTTATCTAACTGTGCTTTGTAACAGCACTTATCTAACTGTGCTTTGTAACAGCACTTATCTAACTGTGCTTTGTAACAGCTCTTATCTAACGGTGCTTTGTAACAGCTCTTATCTAACTGTGCTTTGTAACAGCTCTTATCTAACTGTGCTTTGTAACAGCTCTTATCTAACTGTGCTTTGTAACAGCACTTATCTAACTGTGCTTTGTAACAGCTCTTATCTAACTGTGCTTTGTAACAGCACTTATCTAACTGTGCTTTGTAACAGCTCTTATCTAACTGTGCTTTGTAACAGCTCTTATCTAACTGTGCTTTGTAACAGCTCTTATCTAACTGTGCTTTGTAACAGCTCTTATCTAACTGTGCTTTGTAACAGCTCTTATCTAACTGTGCTTTGTAACAGCTCTTATCTAACTGTGCTTTGTAACAGCTCTTATCTAACTGTGCTTTGTAACAGCTCTTATCTAACTGTGCTTTGTAACAGCTCTTATCTAACTGTGCTTTGTAACAGCTCTTATCTAACTGTGCTTTGTAACAGCTCTTATCTGACTGTGCTTTGTAACAGCTCTTATCTAACTGTGCTTTGTAACAGCTCTTATCTAACTGTGCTTTGTAACAGCTCTTATCTAACTGTGCTTTGTAACAGCTCTTATCTAACTGTGCTTTGTAACAGCTCTTATCTAACTGTGCTTTGTAACAGCTCTTATCTGACTGTGCTTTTTAACAGCTCTTATCTGACTGTGCTTTGTAACAGCTCTTATCTAACTGTGCTTTGTAACAGCTCTTATCTAACTGTGCTTTGTAACAGCTCTTATCTAACTGTGCTTTGTAACAGCTCTTATCTAACTGTGCTTTGTAACAGCTCTTATCTAACTGTGCTTTGTAACAGCTCTTATCTGACTGTGCTTTGTAACAGCTCTTATCTGACTGTGCTTTGTAACAGCTCTTATCTAACTGTGCTTTGTAACAGCTCTTATCTAACTGTGCTTTGTAACAGCACTTATCTAACTGTGCTTTGTAACAGCTCTTATCTAACTGTGCTTTGTAACAGCTCTTATCTAACTGTGCTTTGTAACAGCTCTTATCTGACTGTGCTTTGTAACAGCTCTTATCTGACTGTGCTTTGTAGCAGCACTTATCTAACTGTGCTTTGTAACAGCTCTTATCTAACTGTGCTTTGTAACAGCTCTTATCTGACTGTGCTTTGTAACAGCTCTTATCTAACTGTGCTTTGTAACAGCACTTATCTAACTGTGCTTTGTAACAGCTCTTATCTGACTGTGCTTTGTAACAGCTCTTATCTAACTGTGCTTTGTAACAGCTCTTATCTAACTGTGCTTTGTAACAGCTCTTATCTAACTGTGCTTTGTAACAGCTCTTATCTGACTGTGCTTTGTAACAGCTCTTATCTAACTGTGCTTTGTAACAGCTCTTATCTAACTGTGCTTTGTAACAGCACTTATCTAACTGTGCTTTGTAACAGCACTTATCTAACTGTGCTTTGTAACAGCTCTTATCTAACTGTGCTTTGTAACAGCTCTTATCTAACTGTGCTTTGTAACAGCACTTATCTAACTGTGCTTTGTAACAGCTCTTATCTAACTGTGCTTTGTAACAGCTCTTATCTGACTGTGCTTTGTAACAGCTCTTATCTGACTGTGCTTTGTAACAGCTCTTATCTAACTGTGCTTTGTAACAGCTCTTATCTAACTGTGCTTTGTAACAGCTCTTATCTAACTGTGCTTTGTAACAGCTCTTATCTAACTGTGCTTTGTAACAGCTCTTATCTAACTGTGCTTTGTAACAGCTCTTATCTAACTGTGCTTTGTAACAGCTCTTATCTAACTGTGCTTTGTAACAGCTCTTATCTGACTGTGCGTTGTAACAGCTCTTATCTAGCTGTGCTTTGTAACAGCTCTTATCTAACTGTGCTTTGTAACAGCTCTTATCTAACTGTGCTTTGTAACAGCTCTTATCTCACTGTGCTTTGTAACAGCTCTTATCTAACTGTGCTTTGTAACAGCTCTTATCTGACTGTGCTTTGTAACAGCTCTTATCTGACTGTGCTTTGTAACAGCTCTTATCTAACTGTGCTTTGTAACAGCTCTTATCTAACTGTGCTTTGTAACAGCTCTTATCTAACTGTGCTTTGTAACAGCTCTTATCTGACTGTGCTTTGTAACAGCTCTTATCTAACTGTGCTTTGTAACAGCTCTTATCTGACTGTGCTTTGTAACAGCTCTTATCTGACTGTGCTTTTTAAGAGCTCTTATCTGACTGTGCTTTGTAACAGCTCTTATCTAACTGTGCTTTGTAACAGCTCTTATCTAACTGTGCTTTGTAACAGCTCTTATCTAACTGTGCTTTGTAACAGCTCTTATCTAACTGTGCGTTGTAACAGCTCTTATCTAACTGTGCGTTGTAACAGCTCTTATCTAACTGTGCTTTGTAACAGCTCTTATCTAACTGTGCTTTGTAACAGCTCTTATCTAACTGTGCTTTGTAACAGCTTTTATCTGACTGTGCTTTGTAACAGCTCTTATCTGACTGTGCTTTGTAACAGCACTTATCTAACTGTGCTTTGTAACAGCTCTTATCTAACTGTGCGTTGTAACAGCTCTTATCTAACTGTGCTTTGTAACAGCTTTTATCTAACTGTGCTTTGTAACAGCTCTTATCTAACTGTGCATTGTAACAGCTCTTATCTAACTGTGCTTTGTAACAGCTCTTATCTAACTGTGCGTTGTAACAGCTCTTATCTAACTGTGCGTTGTAACAGCTCTTATCTAACTGTGCTTTGTAACAGCTCTTATCTGACTGTGCTTTGTAACAGCTCTTATCTAACTGTGCTTTGTAACAGCTCTTATCTAACTGTGCTTTGTAACAGCTCTTATCTGACTGTGCTTTGTAACAGCTCTTATCTAACTGTGCTTTGTAACAGCTCTTATCTGATTGTGCTTTGTAACAGCTCTTATCTGACTGTGCTTTGTAACAGCTCTTATCTGTGCTTTGTAACAGCTCTTATCTAACTGTGCTTTGTAACAGCTCTTATCTGACTGTGCTTTGTAACAGCTCTTATCTAACTGTGCTTTGTAACAGCTCTTATCTGACTGTGCTTTGTAACATGCAACTGTAAGTAAAGTGTTCTGAGCTTCCCCAACACAGCAATTATGGGCATGGAGCTGTAAATCATTGTGTAAAACATATTTCAGCGAGCAATCAAATGATTTTTGTGACATTACATCACATAAAAAATCTTCGTTTTCTCACAAGCCATTACTTATTTCAAATGAATAAAATATTTTCTATTTCTCAATTGGCTTACATGATCATACAACTCCTGCTACATAGGTATAAAAAACTAGCATGATGTCATAATCATTGGACTAGCACAGAAATACCTACAAAAATCAAAGTACGTCACTAACAATCAGGATTCTTTGTTGGTTTTCCACCTGCAAAATTGCACTGCCACAAAAGTATAAAAAAGAAACCATGTGATAAAATGTAAAATTATGGATGCACACATATGCATGTATGTATGCATGTCAACAGTTGTGTGGGTGCATGCACATATTAGTACCCTTGCATGTATGCAGGTACCAATGTAAGACTGTGCTGGCTTATGTATCTTAGTATGTGTATTAAAGAGATATGAGAGGGAGGGAGAGGGAGAGAGATGTATCTTAGAATGTGTATGAAAGAGACATGAGAGGAAGGTAGAGAGAGAGAGAGAGACAGAGAGGGAGAGAGAGACAGAGAGGGAGAGAGAGGGAGAGGGAGAAAGAGAGGAAGAGAGAGAAAGAGGGAGAAAAATAGAGAGGGAGAGAATATATATGTGTGTGTGTGTGTGTGTGTGTGTGTGTGTGTGTGTGTGTGTGTGTGTGTGTGTGTGTGTGTGTGTGTGTGTGTGTGTGTGTGTGTGTGTGTGACCAGCCACAACAAAACCAGTGCTAAGTCGCGCGGCCCTCTCTTGTGCTAAGTCTGAGAAAAGGCAGGGAGGATCCATCTGGGTGATTTTCACTTTTTGATAAAAATAGATTCTACATGGTTCAAACTATCATGCCAGTAAAGGAAACATTTTGAAGAATTATATTTTGATGGTAAAATAAAGACTTCTGTGTTATGTATTGTTTCAAAAGCTCTCTGTAATTAGCGTTAATTGCCTCATTTTAGCTGCAATAAACACACCTAAACCCTTGCAGAACCCTTCATGTTATAATACCGTTAGAAAGGTCGCTCTCTCGGCGCTCCCGCTCTGTGGATGTCAAAGAAATATTAGGTCAGCTATTTTTGGAAATGGAGAAGAAATGATGTCAACACTCTTCAATCAACAAAAAAGAGGGTAAAATTTTCTGAGACCGTTTTTTCAAAATGGTCGCTGCTGCAGTACCCAACTTGAAATGCCTGTAACTCCTATTCTAATTAACTCACACTGTTCATTCTGATATCAAAACAAACATTAATGAATGCAAAATTTGAAAATATTAAAACCCTATTTTGTCCGAAAATGACCTTAGCACTGGTTTTGTTGTGGCTGGTCACCCACACCCACACCCACACACATATATATATATATATATATATATATATAGAGAGAGAGAGAGAGAGAGAGAGAGAGAGAGAGAGAGAGAGAGAGAGAGAGAGAGAGAGAGAGAGAGAGAGAGAGAGAGAGAGAGAGAGACATACACCCAGACAGATATACACACACACAGACACACAGACAGACAGACAGACACACAGACGCACAGGCAGGCAGGCAGGCAGGCAGGCAGGCAGACAGACAGACACACAGACACACAGACAGACACACAGGCAGGCAGGCAGGCAGGCAGGCAGGCAGGCAGGCAGACAGACAGACAGACAGACAGACAGACAGACAGAGTGAAAGATAAAGAAAGAGATAGGGAGATACATAGTATCTCAGTAATCATTTCACATGACTTTCAATCAGTGTTGGACATAGAGACACGCATAACAGTGAATAACTTGAAACAATACTGCAGTATGATAATCACCTTCTCTTTCCGTCCTTGGACAGCAGTTCACTAACTGTTTGTTGATTCAAAACTGATGGCAGAGAACTTGATCATCTTTCCCTCAACACAATGCAGGCATCACAAATACCTGTGTTTCTACCCAATGGAAACACACATCTAATAGGAAAATACACAGGAGCCTTACTGCCCAAATGGCCTGCAAAAGCCAGTTTATAATTCCTTATATTCACGAAATTGTCATATTGCACCTAGATTTTGCCATGATTACCGGTTTTACAGACAAGATGTTTTCACTCTGTCTGTCTTTACACATTCTTAAACAGACACCTAATTAAACAGCACCCTCAAGACCTGACTGATACTAAACCAACACCCTGACTGAACCTTTTTAACAAAAGATAATCCATGGATTAAGTATTTGCATAAGAAACATAATTTGATGACTTAGCAAAACAAAGCCACCTTCTTGATATTGCTATCATGACATTTTAAAATTCATATGTGTATTGTAAACGTACAGAAAATACACACATTCTTGCTTGAGAGAGGCAGTTATTGAACAACTGACGTGAAAAGAAAAGACATGAACAACCATGTGAAGACAAAAATCATATCATAAGATTCCCTGTTCCCTCCAATCACTACCGAGTAACTCATATTGCTACTTCCTTTTTTCAACAACTAGTCCATTAAAGATTATGAAAAAGATTACGCTTGTTAGCATGTTTTAACACTGGAATATCTCAGTGCTTTGAAACATTGTTATCAGAATCCAGAACCTTATAGAAGCAGTTTTCCACTGACAAAATATAACAACTGCAGGTTTCTTCTACACAAAAACCTCCGCCTCCTCCTTCAACATATTAAAATGTTTAAAGTCTGCTATGTACTACAACTCTCATCTATACTGATTATTTCCCAGTCCAACAAGATTTTCTTTCCAGACAGTTTACCTTTAACAAAAGTAAGGGATCGTAACTTGCTAACATTCCATTTGATATGAATCCCCAAAGAATGGCAGATTGATTTAATAACTCCTCTTTGAGTACCTTCTTGCTAGTAACAGTTTTGTTTGACAAAATAGTTTGGTAGTAACAACAATGGCACAAAATACAACAAGATCCTAATACTGCAACAAGATTATGCATTGAGGCTTAATCTATCAGCAGGAATGCTGCTTTATTCAACATCAATATGATCTGAAAAATATCATATTTACATAGCTTTTGCACAGGTTTGCACACACAAAAGTGTTTCCCTGCAGCAAAACAAACCTAGCGAAATAAAAAACCGAACCTTCCTATTAAAAATAACAAAAAACCAACAACCAAAAGGCAACAAAGTCAGCCTGTGACTTTGTTGAGCACAGACTGCATGAAGTCCTGCTTGATTTGGGGAAGGAGGTCAGGTCTGAGGAAGACGTCAAGTGCTGCCATGGCCAGTGACTTCGCCACCAGCAGCGTGGATTGGTGAGCAACTTCCGTACCTGAAACACACAGCACTCATGTTAGCAACTTTCATGGATGGATGGATGGATGGATGGATGGATGGATGGATGGATGGATGGATGGATGGATGGATGGATGGATGGATGGATGGATAGATGGATGGATGGATGGATGGATGGATGGATGGACATTGGGCAGGCGGGTGGGCGGATCGGTGGGTGGGTGGTTGGGTGGGTGGGTGGATGGGTGGATGGATGGATGGATGGATGGGCAGGCGGGTGGGCGGATCGGTGGGTGGGTGGGTTGATGGATGGATGGATGGATGGATGGACGGGTGGACGGGTGGGCAGATCGGTGGGTGGGTGGGTGGATGGATGGATGGATGGTTGGAAGGAGGAAAGGAAGGATGGATGGATGGATGATGGATGGAAGGATGGAAGGAAGGAAGGAATGATGGATCAATGAAAGGAAGGAAGGACGGAAGGAAGGATGAAAGGATGGAAGAAAGGATGGAAGGAAGGGAAGGTGGACGGACAGACGGATGGAGGGACGGATGGTGTATTTTGCAGCCTATCTCCCTCTGTAGGCTATGTAAGGCCATTAGGCATGTAAATAAATCACTAGAATAGTTGAGAGTACATGCCAATCAAGTTACGATGTCTCTATTTATTTGCCTCTTACAACCTGTATGGCCAGAGGCCTTACTTGACACTTTCGTCCCCTTTTTTCTTTAATCACATCAAACATATTCTTCCTCAAGGAGACTTGATTACAATTATAGCATCGTTTTAAGAATGTGCACAGTTGTTTATGCATTTAACAAGTAGTACCTGCAAATGTCATCAACCAAAACCTAGCTGGACACAGGCATAAGATTAAAATTTTAGACATGGGTTGTTCAAGACTGCTTCATCCAGTTCACTTATCAGATGATCCAAAATATTTCGATGCTGTGGAAAATGAAAACAACAGCCTGGCAAGTACAAAACTGAGGATACCAGTCATTGCATGTACCCAAGCAACGTACTACTCTGCAGTTTCTGGCCTCAAGGTTTTGCCTCTGTATCAGGGACTTGAATCAGATATGGAGAACTTTACAGTGAGAACACATAGAGAAAAGAAAGAAATTCACTGAACACAGTGAGGCAAACTTACAGATATTACATATAAAACTTTGTAGAACATCTGGGGACTTTGATTACAACTATTCCTCACAGCCAAGAACATGGGAGGCTACATGATGTGGACCAAAAACTACATGCAAAGAATCCCCATTATGGAGGATACAGGCACCAAATGAGAATGGCAAATACAACTACAGGCAAGGATAAAGTTGCTGTAATAAACTCACCAGAAGCCACATAGAACTCTGTGGAGTGCCCACTGGCATCTGTGCCAATGGCATACTTGGGGTGGATGCTGGGAACCACATGAGAGACATTGCCCATGTCCGTGGATCCCCCCTGCTTCAAGAGCGTGGCAGGGTCTGTCTCAAACTGCAGACCAATGGACTTGGCATTCTCCACATACAGGTCCGCCAGGACCGAGTTGGAGACCAGGGCTGAGTAGGGTTTGGAGTCAAAGAGGTATTCCACCTGGAGACAGAGGCAGACAGGCAACACTGAGTGCCGCAGTCACTACACCAGACTTGCATGCGTGTAGTTTGGTCAGCTCTGTAGACCATGTTATGGAATGGAAACATTATACCTTAACTTTGGTTGTAAAGCAGCATTAATAATAATAATAATAATAATAACAACAACAACCACAACAACAACAACAACAACAACAACAATAAGAAGAAAGGGAAAAAAAGGATAAAAAATGATGATGATGATGGTGATGATGATGATGATGATGATCATGATGATGATCATGATCATGATCATGATGATGAAATAATATTAAAATAACAATAATTTAACAACGACATTGACAACGATGATGACGATGATGATGACAACTAATAATAATAGTGATAACAATAATGATAATGATGATACAGTAGTCGCCGCTTATTAAAAACACATTGGGACCGAGAAAAGTGTTTTTAATAAGCGGCGTTTTTATTAACCGATTGCGTGTTGAACATGTCCATCAGTAACGATGTAAATCCGGACCGGACCAACTGTATTTAATAAACGGCTGTTTTTATTAACCGCGTTTTTTTAATAAGCGGCGACTACTGTAATAACAATAACAACAACAACAACAACAACAATAATAATGAATTCTTTTAGCTCTTGAGTTATCACAAAAAATTCTGTAAACCATTCAACAAACAACACACCA
Organism: Theodoxus fluviatilis; assembly: GCA_034096865.1. Classification (NCBI taxonomy): domain Eukaryota; kingdom Metazoa; phylum Mollusca; class Gastropoda; order Cycloneritida; family Neritidae; genus Theodoxus; species Theodoxus fluviatilis. The sequence goes on along the minus strand of JAWQFJ010017081.1, from coordinate 31,710 downwards.
CTGCATTGTTTTGAACTTGCAGCTCAGCAATGTACACATGAATGATAGTGTAGGCATGAAACTGCAAGATTTTTGTCTCTGTGTTTGAAACATCAGAGGGTAAAAAATATCATTTCTACATGTAGCACTCTCATCCACATAACTCTGACTTGCTTTGTAATTTTGTTTATTAAAATTTAAACTTTGACCCACTGATCTTTCACCTTTGGTGTGCTGACTTCCTGCACAGTGATTATGTGTCACGCCCAACTACTGGCACTTGTCAAACTGCAGTGCCCTCTTGTCCATGGATATTTGAGGTGAAGTTCTCATTCTTCTGTCCTACAAGCTGTGAAGGTTGATTTCTTCTACCCCTTTATTGCCTAGCTCTATTTTCATCCCAGTCTGACGCACTGTAATTTCTTTCCCTCTCTCCTCTTTTCCTCTAACATGATGAAACTAAACATCACTCTATCCAGTCTGACCTTGTGCATTCTACTCTCATGCACTCTGGCCTTTCACACTCTGACCTTGTGCATTCTATTCTTATGCACTCTGACCTACAACTCTGACCTTGTGCATTCTACTCTTATGCACTCTGACCTTGTGCATTCTACTCTTATGCACTCTGACCTTGTGCATTCTTAACTCTCATGCACTCTGACCTTCTGCATTGTACCTCATGCACTCTGGCCTTTCACACTCTGACCTTGTGCATTCTACTCTCATGCACTCTGACCTTCTGCATTCTACCTCATGCACTCTGGCCTTTCACACTCTGACCTTGTGCATTCTATTCTTATGCACTCTGACCTACAACTCTGACCTTGTGCATTCTACTCTTATGCACTCTGACCTTGTGCATTCTACTCTCATGCACTCTGACCTTGTGCATTCTACCTCATGCACTCTGGCCTTTCACACTCTGACCTTGTGCATTCTATTCTTATGCACTCTGACCTACAACTCTGACCTTGTGCATTCTACTCTTATGCACTCTGACCTTGTGCATTCTACTCTTATGCACTCTGACCTTGTGCATTCTACTCTCATGCACTCTGACCTTCTGCATTGTACCTCATGCACTCTGGCCTTTCACACTCTGACCTTGTGCATTCTACTCTCATGCACTCTGACCTTCTGCATTCTACCTCATGCACTCTGGCCTTTCACACTCTGACCTTGTGCATTCTATTCTTATGCACTCTGACCTACAACTCTGACCTTGTGCATTCTACTCTTATGCACTCTGACCTTGTGCATTCTACTCTCATGCACTCTGACCTTCTGCATTCTACCTCATGCACTCTGGCCTTTCACACTCTGACCTTGTGCATTCTACTCTCATGCACTCTGACCTTGTGCATTCTACTCTCATGCACTCTGGCCTTTCACACTCTGACCTTGTGCATTCTATTCTTATGCACTCTGACCTACAACTCTGACCTTGTGCATTCTACTCTCATGCACTCTGACCTTCCACACTCTGACCTTGTACTTTTTATTCTCATGAACTGACCTTGTGCATTCTATTCTCATGCACTCTGACCTTCCACACTCTGACCTTGTACTTTTTATTCTCATGAACTCTGACCTTGTGCATTCTATTCCCATGCACTCTGACCTTCCACATTATGGCTTTGTACACTCTGATCTACACTGCAGAAGACAACAGCTGACCTTGCATCCTGTGGACTGAGCAGAAGCCTCAAGGCAGCTAGTGACCTTGGCCTTGAGGATTTGAAGGTCAGGGTCAGTGGGAGCCCTCAGGTAGTAGAGAAGTTCTGACTCGCCAGGAATGATGTTTGGCTTTGAACCACCATTGGTGATCACACCTTCGGGGTAAAATAAATTATGAAGTGATGATTACGTGATGATGGTGATGGCAATGATGATGATGAAAAGATGATGATGATGATGATGATGATGATGATGATGATGATGATGATGATGATGATGATGATGATGATGATGATATTGATGATGATGATGCGCTGGGATGTCGAAGTTCACAAACGCTGGTGGTCGTTTTCGATAAACTTTATTCACGCACTGATCGCTACACAGTGGTGAAAATCAGCAAACAGTAATCGTTGTAACAACTTCACTGTACGCGCAGGGCCGCAGAGGATTCACTCCTTACAAAGGAGGACTCGTTTATCCTCTAGTTAAGCTCTCACCTTAACTCTGTCATATCTGCTGCTCGTGTCTGAGTCTCTCTCGCTTTGTCACGCTTTATATACCTAACCACAGGTTCCAGATCTTTCGTGAATGAAGCGGCAGGTTCTCTCACATTCGAGCTGGAAATCAACTGACGTCACGTGACACAACAAGACAAATTTAGCCCGACTTGACCACGTGCCTGGGCAATGACCTTTAGCCGAGAGGTGGAGCGGCTTGATAAACACAGAACAGCCCGATTGCGCTGCATTCTTCTCGCATGATCTAGAACATTCACAACAATTTCATCCCTATTATCAGGCCAAGCACATCTGGAGTCTTACAAATCAGTTGCAAAGAGACACACTAACACGATAAAGATGAATCAAATTGGTTCTTGGACAGCACATGGTGCCATGCCACGACCTGCAGACTGGAAGGGTCTAGATTCGGATGGTGTCATGGAACTGTCACTGGAAGATGTCATAAATGGCTTTGCATTATCCTGCGAATTCCTATTGGGTCAAGGCCATCTACAGTTTCACAAACCAGCTGACTAGACATATCATAAAGACACAGATGAGACACAGATATCAGCTGTAGACACCATCTTCACTCTCAGGGTGCTCTTTCAAACCACCAGTGTTGCATTCAAGCGTTGTGAACATCTCCAGCATGTAGATATGGAGGTTTTCCTAGCTTGCGCCAGGAAAGTTGAAAATCCAGGTCTGATGGTTATTTCAAACAAGCTTTATTCATTTGCTAATCAATTCAGCACTATCATTCACAGCAGTACCACAATTACACAGCAATACTACAATGCATCAATGACTCACAAGCTTCAATCATGGGCACAATCCCAAAGAGGACTCACTCCCTAAAGGAAAATTTGTAGCTCTGTGGTTTATTACCTGTGTTTGCGCTCTCACATATATGCACATTTATATACACTAGCAGGTACCCGTGCTACGCACTGCTGATTTTATAGCATGTTTACATACAAACTCAGACTGACTTGGAAATACCAAACACATTGATAATAAAAAAGAGTAAGTACTGTTACATGTTGAAAAGTGGATAAAAATAATTAAAAAAAATAAAACCTTTCCGGGGCTCGAACCCAACGACTTTAGGACTTTCGAGCGCTCACAGTCCCGCGCTCTATCCCCTCGTCTACTGACTAACATGACATCATAGCGAGTCGCTAACGTATATATATATATATATATATATATATATATATATATATATATATATATATATATATCTATATCTATATATATATATATGTATATGATACGAGTTGGTCCACCAAAAATGCGATCATAGGACGAAGGCTGACTGAAACTTGCGAGGACCTAAAAAAGTCACTTCAAAGTCAAATTTGGTCACGAAAAATACCCTACTACCCCTTCCCTACCGTCCTCTGGGCTGATGCCAAAAAGCAAAGCGATCGGCAAAACGGGCTCGGAGGAGTTCCTGCATAAAGTTTTACCTTTTTGTATATTAATATATAGATTCTGCAGCACCCATAGAATTTTCTATCATCTACTAGAACTGCCTCAGTTGTCTGGAAGCAACATGAGGCAATGTCATGTGACACTTCAAAGGCAGCCCTGCCATGACTACTTGACGGAACTAGCAACAGCCCTATTGAGGGGATTTGCATCAAAGCTGGACACTTCCATGACACTCTAGCATTTTCCAGCATTTTTCAACACTACGTTAACTCCATCCAAACATAACTTTGCCGCCTTTACAAACTCTTTACTCTCAAAAACATAAAAAGAAAAGCAAACTACCAGTAAGCAGTCAGAGGGTCACTTCAGGATCAGTCTGACATCAAAACTACTGTTTCTTGTAAAGTGTAAAGGTGTTTGAGCACCTACTGTGGGTGAAAAGTTGTTATACATAAATCACTTACTTTACCTATACACCCACATCCATGCAAGGATGTGGACCTCTGCACCACCAGAGCTGCTCACCCATGACTCACCATGGACACGCCACGTTGGCTTCATCTGTTGACGCAGGCAGGACACGTTTTGGTAGCACAGGACAGCAGCATCCAGGGCGTTGATGCCTTCCCATGGAAAGCTGGCAGCATGGGACGCCTTGCCTGTGTAGGTCACTTTGACTCTGCATTTCCATAAAGGTCAAGGTAAAGATGCTCTTTTCTATATTTCGACTTTTTCACCCATTCATTGATGCTCAAACCGCACACACATGATGAAGATGACGGTGAATGAAGCTTTGCAGTCTATCAGCCTTTTCCGGGTATATAAGACAATTGATCACAAAAATCACGGGTGCAGGTTCGAGGAAGAGCAAGTCAAATATTGATTTCTCAAAGCTATGTGCCTTTTATGAATTACATAGAGAGATGCAGTGGGTCTACTCTCACCCCCTACCCACAGGGGGCCTGCACAATCAACATGCAGATGACAATGACAACAACAACAATGACAACAAGAATATAGACAGAGAAAGCTTCCATAAACAGGCCATACTAGGAGACTCGTCCAAGGAGACGGGTGGGAGAAAAGACAGTCAAGCTGGTGGGAAACACAAAACTGGCAGAACACAACATCTGATTGGGTGCTTTTTACAAGTTTTTTTTTCTCTCTCTTGAACTGTCAAATTATTTTGTCGTTTTATGAATTCACTGAGAATTAACCAACCAAGATCGCTTGCCGGTCAGATGGTGTTGCTTGCTAGCTTGTATGGCCCGCCAGCTCGGCCATCTTTCCCCATCCCTCTCCTTGGACGAGTTCACTAGTGCGGCCCATTTATGGAAGTTTTTCCCGAAGAAGTTTACTTGTCAAAGCCTCTAGTCTGTTGCCAAGAAGGAAAACAAATTTCGTATGTCATTCACATGGTCAGACTAGCCTCCTACCTGCAGCTCCCTCTATGTTTGAATACATGTATGCTGAACAGAACAGCTAACAATTCTCAAATTATATGCTGTAGGTGACATGAAACAGTTGTCTTGGCATCACTTGTTGGCATATTTCTAAAGCAGTTACATGCAAATAGCATAGAATATATATATCTGAATATTAAAATGGGGAAGTATTCATCTTCTAGAAAAAAATTTCATTCATTTATGGGCATCATAGAAGTGTAGAGGCCTCATTGTCTCAAAGCATAGTCTTATGAGAATTTGACAACAGAAGCTGGAAGATACTGTACTACAAACCAGTGTGTGCTTCTGAATTGACCCAGTTGATGACATATATTGTTGATTATTAATCACTAAATGAAAGAACAAACAAATAATCAAGTAACTGCAAACAAACAAATAACAACAACAGTTTAAAGAACAAGAAAGAAAAATTAAACTATATAATTACCAAAAGCATTATGATAAGTGCACACAGTACATTTCTGGTAGTTCTCTTCAGCTCATGTAAGCACAGAAATTCTTCCCCTTGTCCTGCATTTAAAACACCACCTGACACAGATGCTTCCCATTTGCACTTATAGTGCTGGGGCAGGCCCCTAAAGCTCTACAACCATGGGTACCAGATGGTGGATGGGGCATCTAGCAGCTGCTGTGATTTGGAGAACTAATATTCTTCAATGGCCCAGGTATGTGATACAGCCCCAGCAACTTTGGAAACCTGCCAGACATGCTTTTAAGCAGAAACGTGCTCTGGTAGGTCTTGAGTAGGTATAACAAAGTTTGTCATTCTTAATGTAAATGAAATATTTTGAAATACTTTTCAATGTCTAATTCATTCTGACAAAAATAAACACAAGCAAGAAAGAAAGAAAGAAAGCATTATTTCAGTAAATTCACTATTGTACTATTTAAGTATTTTCCTTGGATATATACAACTAAGGTAGAAAAGTTTATCATATATACAGATCATAATATATTGGAGATAAGAAAAAGGAAGAGAAAGTGAGAATGAGAGAAATGAAGAATTAAAAATAAATGTTTGCTGGACAAGAGCTGGGGTAGATGGGTGGGTGGGGGTGGGGTGGGGGTGGGGGTGGAGGGGTGAGAAAAACCTTCAGTGATATCTTACCCTTTGTCTGGTCTCAGGACAAGTGATAATGGGGCTGACAAACACACTCAAAGCCTCAAGATAATAAAGCTGAACAGAATTCCAATCTGACAATCTAATAGACTGGGAAACACATTGAAGGTCACTTGATATATCAAAGAAAAACAAATGCTGCAATAGTTCACATCATATGGCTTAACACAGATTCACTGCATTATGACAGTGGTGACTCAATATGAGAAAGGGACATAGCCAAGTGAAATCTCTTAATGAGTCATTCATATTCTCTCTCTCTCTCTCTCTCTCTCTCTCTCTCTCTCTCTCTCTCTCTCTCTCTCTATCTATCTATCTCACACACACACACACACACACACACACACACACACACACACACACACACACACACACACATTCACACACACACATGCTGCATTTACACATACACATTCACACACAAACACACACACACACACACACACACACACACACACACACACACACACACACACACACACACACACACCATAACTCAACCCAAAGAAATGCTGCAATCATGACATGATCAAGGTTACTGAGTTCATCACTTACTGAGTCATGGCAACGTAGACAGGCTTGGCCAGCATGAACTGTGAAGGATGAGCCATCATGGCCACATCTATATCATGGAAGGCTCCTGCATTGATCAGGTCAATCTTTCCCCCTCCTCCCTCCTCTGCTGGAGTACCCAGGACCACTAACTGCGGGAAAAGAATACAGGGCTATGGATTCCAGTCCCCCACCATTTCAGTGTGCAAAAGTGGTGATCAGTTAAAACATTATACATTTTTCTTTTCTTCTACATTTTAAATAGAAGGGACATTTCAAAAGTTGCACAAGCCTTGATCAAAAATGGAGGTGGAAAAGTGAAGGAAATGATATGCTTAATTTTTCTTTACAGAATACATTTTCGTTTCGCCTATTAGTTCTGTCGTGATAGTCTACAAAGCGATAGTTGGTTACAACCGTCCTCTTTTATGCCAGTGACATAACGTATGCAAACAGTTTTTTTGTTTGTGAAAAAGGCACTGATTTGAATGCACAGGTATAGCAATAATAACATGATAAATAAACGTACGCGCGCGCGCGCATTTACCCGCCCGAAAGGTTTGCCAGCTGCCTCCATCGCAGCCTTGATGCCGAGGGACGTGGCCACGCCGAGTTCTGCGATCAGGTTGTGTCCACAGGCGTGTCCCAGACCAGGTAGGGCGTCGTACTCGCACAGCACCGCCACGCTCGGCCCGGAGTCTCGACTGCCGACCTCACAGCGAAAAGCAGTTGCCAGCTTGTAGCTCCGCTCCACGGGAAATCTGTGTTTCTCCAGGAATGACGCCAAAGTATTGTGGGCGCGTATCTCCTCAAAAGCGAGTTCAGGATTTTCATACACCTCCAGACTGAGCGCACGAAGTTCATTTGCAGCGTAGTCGATCGCCTCGCAGGCTTTCACTTTCAGCGACACAAGATCCATCGTGTTCTGAACAGCAGCCTGATCTCTAATAAACTTAGATAAATATGCGTGCACTAACACAATATAACCACCGAGTGTGGATCCCCGCGACTGATTTTGTGGGACGTTAGTGACTTAGTCTAGTGAAGAATATCAACAACGCAGATCGAAGCAACAGTGAGTTACAGCGTGACAATAATTCGAAGCACTACCTTTCCGGAGGATAAATATCCGTCTTACCGATAACTTGCGAGTATCAGACTATGTGCACATACATATGTATACTAATAGTATCTGTGCCAAGCGTGTCTGAGCATAAACAACTATTTCACAACTGTGTCGAGCACTCAACAACATCCATTTTGGAAAGGGAGGCAATATGGGAATTAACTCCCTTGGCGAAATATGAGATGGACCGTAATGAGATTTTTTATTTTGTTTTTTAATGCTTGTTGCCCCACGGTGGGCATTTGCTCAAACATAATCAAAGTAATAGCTTACATTCGTGTATGTTTTTTTTAATATTTGTTTGTTGTTTATTGAATGATCATTAAAATGAACATGGCACCAAAGACTTATATATATATATACATATAATTATAGGATAGTTGATGGCACCTTACAGAAATTTTGACATTGATCTAATTTGGAGTGAAAGAAACAAGAAAGTGTTATTGTATTTATCAAACTAGAAAAACAAAGGCTACTGATGACTCCCTCTGTTGAATGTTGTATAAATTTGTGTATCATTGTATGTTTTATGCAACTGCAGCTTTCACAGCAGTGGGAAGGGTATCTGCATGTCATGCCAGACAGCTGCTGTTGATAAATATGGCAGATAAACAGCAGTCACGTACCGATGCAATTCTCAACACCGCTGCCTGCCTCCTTCCTCGGAGTGGCCATACTTCTCATGAACTTCATCTAAAGCAGTGCCAGAGGACCTAGATAGCCACAGAACCAAGTTTAGATTGACCAGTGTGAAATTAGGAAAGAACCAAGCCTAATTGGAATGCAAGACCTGCATAACTGTTGGATGAGATGAGGTGACCGCCTCCAGGATCACACACTTTCACCATCTTTCTTCTTTGTTCCATCTATGTCATCATAATAGTAATAGTAATAGTAATAATAGTAATAGTAATCATAATGATAATAACAACAACAATAATGATAATAATGATTTTTTTTCTGAAGCACTGTTACCAACATATTGTGAAGCTCACAGTGCATCACATAGAACTTAATTATGTACAGTTAAAAAACAATATTACTTCCAGCTACACACAGACACACATGTATAGAGTGACATTTATCCTACAGTTGTATAAGAGAAAACAGGAAAGATAAACTGTTTTTAAAAATGCAATAAGATGGATTATTAAATGAATGAATAATCATGCCTAATACTCTCTCTTCTACGGAGATATAACAAGATGCACAACACTAGACAGCTGCATGCTTAGACTGCTCTGCCTCTCAGACTGTGGCGCTCAATACCGCTAGACAGCTGCATGCTTAGACTGCTCTGCCTCTCAGACTGTGGCGCTCAATACCGCTAGACAGCTGCATCCTTAGACTGCTCTGCCTCTCAGACTGTGGGGCTCAATACCGCTAGACAGCTGCATGCTTAGACTGCTCTGCCTCTCAGACTGTGGCGCTCAATACCGCTAGACAGCTGCATCCTTAGACTGCTCTGCCTCTCAGACTGTGGGGCTCAATACCGCTAGACAGCTGCATCATTAGACTGCTCTGCCTCTCAGACTGTGGCGCTCAATACCGCTAGACAGCTGCATGCTTAGACTGCTCTGCCTCTCAGACTGTGGCGCTCAATACCGCTAGACAGCTGCATGCTTAGACTGCTCTGCCTCTCAGACTGTGGCGCTCAATACCGCTAGACAGCTGCATGCTTAGACTGCTCTGCCTCTCAGACTGTGGCGCTCAATACCGCTAGACAGCTGCATGCTTAGACTGCTCTGCCTCTCAGACTGCGGCGCTCAATACCGCTAGACAGCTGCATGCTTAGACTGCTCTGCCTCTCAGACTGCGGCGCTCAATACCGCTAGACAGCTGCATGCTTAGACTGCTCTGCCTCTCAGACTGTGGCGCTCAATACCGCTAGACAGCTGCATGCTTAGACTGCTCTGCCTCTCAGACTGTGGCGCTCAATACCGCTAGACAGCTGCATGCTTAGACTGCTCTGCCTCTCAGACTGTGGCGCTCAATACCGCTAGACAGCTGCATGCTTAGACTGCTCTGCCTCTCAGACTGTGGCGCTCAATACCGCTAGACAGCTGCATGCTTAGACTGCTCTGCCTCTCAGACTGTGGCGCTCAATACCGCTAGACAGCTGCATGCTTAGACTGCTCTGCCTCTCAGACTGTGGCGCTCAATACCGCTAGGCAGCTGCATGCTTAGACTGCTCTGCCTCTCAGACTGGCGCTCAATACCAGGACCATTGGGGAGCTCCAGTGGAACAGCTCATCACCAGAAATGCGGCATCAAGTACAGGCTCTCTGTAAACTTAACTCCGAGTAACTAATCTTTCTCTGACACCATCAGGACTACACAGTTTCATAAGTTCCTGCTCTCAACCATCCCCCTGCCTGAAATTCCTGGCCCAGTCTCCTGAAGTCTCCAGTCTTCGTCCTAAGATTTTTCCTATTTCAAAACAATCTGTTTGTATAGTTTTGTTTGTGCTACTACTGAATAAGAAAGTAATGACAACCCGATACATCATGTACTTTTTGTTTTAATGAATAATCTGTACATTTCTTGACAATGTCAATATGACAGGCATGCTGCATCAAGGGACATGTGACAAATATGAAATGAGTGCCTCATTGCTCAAATAACTGGATTTAAAAAAGTTTACATCCATACTAACAACATAACATCTTCTTCCCAAACTTGTTCCTTTCCAAGCAATTCATTCTAAGTCACTACAATTGTCATGAAAGGTTAATAAACCTGTACATAGTGTAAAAATATCATAAGTCCCTAACTTGGACATTAAAACATATTATGAAAAAAGAAACAATAACCACAGGTGTATTTGGACCATGACTTAAATTTGCACATCAATTAGCACAGACAGCTTTGAAATCTGCTACGCACTGTATGTTCAGATTGACTCCACATGCGGCAGATGAGAAAGCAACAAATGATGCAGATCATGATTCAAGAAAACAACAACTGCCATTGAGAGTGATTCCAGACAGTGGCCAGGACACCCAGAGCAGGCTGACACCAGCAATGGAGTCGACACAGAATGATACTGGCTCCCACCAAAATAGCACACCAAAGCATGTCAAACTCCTTTCATTTCTTTCATGTTAAAAATTACAAGGTGTGGACAGTTTTAAGTCCAATAGAAATGTATAGTGAACATCTTCAAAAGTTGTATCGATGTTAGTAGAGTTAAGTTGTATCAGAACTAACCATCTCATATTACCCACCACATCATCAGACATGATACAGAATACCAAGCAACAACTCTGCTCTCAATTTCAACAGGAAAGTTATTCCTTCCCTGAAACTTTGAGAGAAAAAAACAGAGAGAGAGAAAAAGAAGAGCTCATCCTATGTGGAGTCAAAAATCATGAATCACCACCACATCTACAATCTACTCACTAACTTTGATTGCAAGGACACTCTTTCCATGCTTCCTTACCAGACAATAGGGTCACTGAGAGTAACAAAACATCTACACCTAATTTCTCTGAACAGAAACCATCCATCCATGCACGATGACTCAAAAGATATGACAGACACCTGCACGAGAAAAGGTCTGCACACAAATTTCTTCCAATGAAAACAACAAGTCACTGTTACAAGGGTCTTCTGGAGTGGTTGTCCTTCAGGTGGCCAGCCCCAGACTGGCAGGCGGGCGAGTTTCCAGTGCAGGCAGTGGCCCCCAGGCCAGGGAGGGGGGAGGGTGTTGGGGAACGACTCCAGACCAGACTTGCTCAGGTCCAGGATTGCCCACCAGGAGGTGAAACTGGAGGAAGGGTGTCCATCACATCTGGCGCAGCTTGGCAAGTCTCTGGGACAACTCATCCTGCAAGCACAATAT